>PVLD010004459.1:0-97861 GCA_004027595.1 Dinomys branickii
CTTTTGTACTGGGAATCAAACTCAGGACCTCACTCTTGCCAGGAAAGTGCTGTGCCACTGAGCTACATCCTGGCCCCAAAATTGGGTTAATATTTTTTGAGACAGTCTCATTATGCAGTTCAGGCTGGTCTTAAACTGACTTTGTAACCCAAGCTAGCCTCAAACTCACAACAATCCTCCTGCCTCAACTTCCTGAGTGCCGGGATTATAAGCCTGCCCAGCTTGCATGTTTGCTTCTTGAGTTAGCATTTTGGAAGAATGAGCTACTTCTATAGCAGCCCTGGGAGCTGGGCTGGGTGTTCTGGAAGTAGTAGAAGGTTTTCTCTCATGTGTTTAGGGGTGGGGTCTTGGACTCAGGTGACAGTGGGCAACAAGGCCAGAGGGAGGACATTCGGGGCAGCTGGAGAAGAGCAGGAGGTGGCAGCTGCCAGATGCAGCGGGGTGGACAGTGGGGACACATCCCCTCGGGTGCCACTTCTGGCCTGGCCTTGGGCAAATGCTGTTCCCTCATCTCAAAGCCGGGCAGGCGTCTCTCTAGACAACCACTTTCAATTCTTTCCACCCAAAGGACTGGAGGGCTGAGGATACAGCTCAGCAGTACAGCATTTGCCTAGCTACAGTACTTCTTCCTTCCTATCTTCCTTCCTTCCTTCCTTCCTCCCTCCCTCCCTCCTTCCTTCTTTCTTTCTCTTTCTTATTGGTGTGGTATAATAAGCACATCATATATGTAAAGAAAATCTTCAAAAAGACCCCCAGCCAAGTCACTGCTATGCTGGACAACGGACGTGGATCTGATTCTCTTGGATCCCCTTCCCGCCCCGCCCCACCCTTCTTATTAAGAGAAATGTGGGCCGAAACCAGGAATTGATCTCTGACTCCTGAATCAGCTACAGCCTTTGTGATGGCCCCAGGCTCGCTCTCCCTGCCTCATCCTTGTCTTGGTGACAACCTGACCCTGGACCCAGCCCCCGGGGAAGAGAGATGACCTGAGGAGGGAACCACATCATCTGTGAGGCCGCTGAGCTGGAACCAGGCCACACTCTGGGGCCACCGCCCCGCCCAGCTGTGTCCCTTTCCCCAGACACCTGCGGGCGCTGTTTCCACAAAACAAGGTGTTGGCCGCACTCTGGGGCCTGCACCCTGCGGATGCTGCCAGCCCTGCAAAGCCCAGTGTTTATCCCTGAACACAGCCCCGGGCACAGAGCCACCTAGCAGGAGGTCCCTGTGGAGGTGGGGGTGCGGGAGAGGCCAGCAGCGGCAGGCGTTGCAGGGCGAGGACACCCAGTTCCTTGCTGTCCTGACGCATCCTCGTCCTGCAGCGGACGGAAGATGACCAGGGGGTCAGCGACTGAGGAAGCTCTGGGGCGAGGACGGAGTCAGCAGAGCTTTGCCAGTGCAGGCTGGGCGGGCTCCTCCTCTGACATCTGCGCGGCCCTTCCGCCTAGACCTGTGATGCCCTGTGAGTTCATTTTTGTATGAGGCGTGATGAAAAAATACGAAGAATATTTAAAGTTTGAAGTAACCGCATTGCAGTGAGAGACACACTGCTGTGAGTCCTCTCAGAACCACCCCTGCTGTCTGAAGGCGCTCGCGCCCATGTCCTTCCCGCTTTCTCCAGCAGGGCTGGAGCTTGCTTTCCGGGGTTTCAGTTCAGCTGTCGTGGCTGCCTCCGTGTCCTGAATCCATTCCGAATGCCCCCATTCACGGTCACTGTGACTTCGGGGCACAGCTGCAAGTCCCGTGGGGCCTGATCTGGCGAGGGAGGTGGGAGGGGACACGGCCTTTCTGTTGGGTGAGGCAGGACAGCAGGCTTCACTGTATTTTTGATCGCACCTCATAAAGACACTTGGGAAAGTGGACTCCAGAACTGCTGCAGAAAGTGGTGGGAACGTGGGGTGAGTGTGTTTGAGGGGAGGGGGCGGATTGTGAGGGGCTGACGGCAGTGTTTCTTCACGTTTTTCAGTTTACACATTCTCTGTGTATTTGGATCACCCCTTGCCTACGGTGTGAGGTTTGGGCCTGGACTCATTGTCTTGCTTGTAGAGACCTAGTTGTCCCAGCACCATTTGTTGAATAAATTCTCTTGAGTCAGTTATCTCTCTCTCTAAGTCTCTGTCTCTTCTGTGTGTCTTCCCCTCCGCTCCCCCTTTTCACTTCAGTAGGGAATGAACCCAGGACCTTTGCACCGTTACAGCTCGACCTTTATATATATATATATATTTAAATTTTGAGACACAGTCTTGCTCTATTGTCCTAACTAGCCTTGGGCTTGTGACCCTCTTGCCTCAGCCTCCCACCGTGCGCTGGTGTTACAGGTGTGTAGCACCAGGCCCGGCTGACTACCTTGTGTTCATGCCGTCTTCCTGCAGGCAGCTGTTCCCACCCCGAGCCCCTCTGCTGCATGGGATTTGACAACGACTGCTGGAGGGAAACCTGCTTCTGTGACAACTACTGCCTCCAGAGTTCGGACTGCTGCCCGGACTACGACGCCGTTTGTGGCCCTGGTGACTCCTGCGGGGCTGTGGGTGGCGGAGGCCTCCTGCTTGTACCTCAGGCCCCAGGCCAGGTGGGGGTGGGTGGCGCCTGCAGCTCTGGGCACCGCACCTGAGCAGTGTACACAGAGCCTCGCAGGGTGTCCCCAGGCTCCCTGCCACTGCTGCTGCCCTCTGAGCTGCTTTTCCAGGCCCCCCAGGGAGAGAAGGAGCTGCTGGTGGAGGGATTAGGATGGGAGACGAGGTGTTGAGTCCTGCAAAACTGCCCAGATTGCCTGGCGAGGTGTCTGCCTCTTACCTGTCTTAAACAGACCTTTGTCTGTTTGCTTTTTGTTTGTATGTTTTGTTTTGGTTTGAGGCGGGGTCTCACTATGTACAGGGCTGGCCTTACATGTGCTTATATTGCACAGGCTGGCCTCAAACTCACAGTGATCCTCCTGCCTCAGCCTCCTGAGTGCTAGGATTACAGGTGTGCACCACCACGCCCAGCTCTGCTGTCTGTTCGGTTTTTTGAGACAGTCTCACTATGTAATTCAGACTGGCCCTGGACTCCTTGTGTGGCCCAGGCTGGTCTTGAACTTTTGGTGATCCTCCTGCCTCAGCCTCCCAAATTAGGTAGACTTTTGAGAAAGACAGAAGAGTGCAGAGAGGTGCTGGGGATGTTGGACCACAGCAGTGCGTTGGGCGGGGGAGTGATGAAGACACCTGCCCTGTATTTCTCTCAGCTCCTCTCACCGCCAAGATGGTGCTGCGCGTGGTGCTGAGAACTTGGAGCCTTCCTGACCCAGGCAGGAGTGATCTGGACTGGGTGCAGAGCATGGTGAGTGTCTTGGAGGTGCCATGGGCAGGTGCCACCTGCTCCTGCCTCTTCCCTGCCTGCCTGGGGAGCGACAACCAAAGGACAGAATATCCCTGAGGGAGCACCGCTGAGCTCCCCTGCAATGACGGCTTTCAGGGTAGAGCTGGGATTTCTGCCTGTGGATGTGAAATTTGAATTTCGTTTCATTGTTAACATAACTTGAAATGTTATTCTTTTGAACTACTCCCCCCATTTAGAAAGGTAGAAAACAAGCCAGGCATGGTGGTGCAAGCCTGAAATCTCAGCATTTGGGAGGCTGACACAGGAGGATTGCCACAAGTTTGAGGCCAGGCTGGGCTACATAGTGAGTTCAAGGCCAGTTAAAACAATTTTTTTTTTAAAAATGTAGAACACATTCTTAGCATTCAAACTATACAAAAACAAGCAGCGGTTTGCTGACTTCTGCCCCCGCCCACTCTGTTCCCCATTCCTTCAGTGTCCTGGCTGCGGCCCTGACCTGTGCAGAGCCTGTGCACCTGTCCTGCCCTTCACAGTTAGTACAGGAGAGGCAGCATGGGGTGGGTGGGGCCCAGGGGCTCCAGGGGCAGTGGACCTGGCTTTGATGCACTTTACCACTTACATTCCGGGGGGGCCACTCAGGACCCCCTTTAGCCTTCCTCTTGCTTGCCTTTGTTTTTGTTTTTTGAATTGGGGTTTTGCCATGTAGCCCAGGCTGGCCTTCAACTTGCAGGGATCCTCCTGCATCAGCTTCCTGAGTGCTCTTTCCTCTGATTCCTGAGCTGGCCGGAAGGACTGTGATAAAGATTAGCTGGGACTAAGTGTAGCAGGGCGTGGCCTGTGCTTGTCCCAGGAGGGGGACCAGGGCTGTGCTTGCTGCTCTCTTAGGTCCAGCGGCTTCTTCAAAGCATCCTGCCCGGGAGGCCACGCTCCATCTCCGTGAAGGGCGTCAAGAAGAGAGCCTGAATCCTCCCGGGGCACAGGTTGCCTGTGCCCACGACAGCCCGTGTGGCCCATGCCTTTAGCTCTTGTCTGGTGGCTTCTTGGCTTCTCTAACCAGGGGACAACTGGGACCTGCAGCTGCGTGAAGATACTGAGATGTGTACGGATGCAGCATACAAATCATGGAACATTCCTTTGGCTCATGGTGGTATTTTGTGGTTACTCTTTGAGACAAGATTGCACTGTGTAGCTCATGGTGGCCTCAAACTTCCTTCAGTCCTCCTTCCTCAGCCTCCAGACTGCTGGGATGACAGGCGGTGCCACCAGGCCCACCCTGGTTCGTGGGGTGATTCATTGGGTTGTGATGGCTACAAGGACATAGCAAACATTTCTTGAAGATGAAAAAAAACGAGACCCCAGTCTGTGTCCTCTCCCCTCATGTGTCCCCCGGACTCCAGGGGTAGCCTGCATGTTTGGGGTGGCCTGGACTGCAGGATCCAGTCTCTTCTTGAACTGGAAGCGGAGGCAGAGACCTCTGGTGTTCCCTCGGCAAACTCGAGGAGGCGATGCTGGGCTGTGTGTGTCCCTCCAGGCGCAGATGCTCCTGTGGTTCCCAGGAAGGGTCCCCACCCCTGTCTTCCTCCTCAGTGGTCCTTATGCACGACACTGTCCCCTTTGTCCCCTTCTTCCACACTGAAGCCCTGGGCACAGCTCCATCCTGCTGCTCTGGCCCTGATCACTCCAGTCCAGAGCAGAGTCCCCGAACCTGAGCCCGGTGCCACTAGCTCCATCTCTGAAGCTACTTTTTGTCCCTCAATTCTGGGACAGAGGCTAGCTGCCTGCCGCGCTGGGCGCATGCACTGCTGACTGTGGGTCCTTTCGCCCCTGCTGGGCACAGCTGCAGGGACCAATCTGGCCTGGGATCCATCCGATCCCCCTGGCCGCTGCTGATCTGACGTCTGGTTTCCAGGGGAGGCGATGGCTGAGATATCTGTATTTTAGGCCCCAATCCCAGCTCTTGACTACTGGGCATGTCTTGGCTTAGTCTCTGGGGATCATTTGCTTGGGAACGTGATCCCCAGCAGCAGGGGCTGGGGAAAGGGAAAGAGAAGCAGTGCCCGGGAGAGCCAGCAGGAAGACATGCTGTCTAGGAGGCTGGGCTGGAGGGACAGGAAAGCTGTGAGTTTCAGCCCAGCCCGGGCAGCTGATTGACTTAGAGAGAACTTGTCTCAAAATTTAAAAAAAGGCTGGGGCTGTAGCTCAGTGGGAAGGCCCTGGGTTCATCTCTAAACCAGAAAGAGAGGTGGGGGTGGGAAGGGAAGCCTTGAGAAATGTGTCCGAGAGCCGACTGTCATCGGGGACCGATCCATCTGCTGCTCCCACTCCTGATATCTGTGCAGAGACTGACCCAAGAGTATCCCTAACGATTGTGTCTCGAGCTTGTGGCTGAGATCAAGTGTCAGGTCTGTCTTATCAGTTTAATATCGGGTATACCTTCTATCTGAGCACAGTCTCTGCCAAGGAGTTCGGGAGCTGGGAGGTTGAACAGGAGCTCGCTACATCCACGCCATAGCAGCACTTCCGGGAATGTTGCCCACCCCCCCAAGAATAAAGAATATCCCTAACAGCTTTACAGAACAGGGCCAGCTGGAGTCGCCCAGTGCCTGTCAGCAGAGAGCGAAGCGACAACACTGCCCACCATCAGAATGGACAGACGACAGTGCACACAGAGAGGGTGAGGCCTGCAGACTTGCAGCTACAGGAAAGAAGCCAGATACAAAGGTGTGCATGCTCGACCCACCGACGGGAAGCTCAGACACAGGCAGGCCTGTCGTGGTGATGGAGTTACAATGGTGCTTTCCTGAGGAGCGGAGATCGGAAGGGGCACAGGGAGGCTGCCAGGTGCTGAGTGTTCTGCATCTTGAGCTGAGAGACAGAAACATCCTGAGAGCATACATATGTAAAAATTCATCCGACTGGGATCCAGGGGTGGTGGCGTACCCCTGTAATCCCAGCTACTCAGGAAGCTGAGGCAGGAGGGTCTCAAGTACAAGGGCAGCATGGGCAACTTACCTAGATTCTGTCTCAAACTAAAATTTTTAAAAGGGTTAGAAGTTGGTAGAACACGTTTGTCACGTGCCAGGCCTTAGGTTCTACCCTCAGCATTGAAAAGAAAAAAATAATTCTTCAAGCTGTAGGCTTGAGTTTTACTCTAAAAAAGTGAGTTTTACTCTAAAAAAGGAGGTGAATGAACAGGTAAACAGAGGCTTCATGGTGTGGTGCTTCCTAGTTCATAACTGAGGAAATGTGGGCTGGTGTGGGGGCTGTTCTCAAGCCTTAGGGATTCAAAGGGTTCTCATCGGGGACCCTGCTTAGCCCACACTGTGCTGCCTCAATAGCTGGAACCTGTGAGGACCCACTCAGACTCCCCTGTTAGCTTAAAGATTGGTTTTTGTTTTGTTTTGTTTTGTTGAGACGGAGTCTCACTCTGTAGTCCAGGCTGGCTTTGAACTCACAGCGATCTTCCTACCTCAGCCTCAAAAGTGCTGAGATTACAGGTGTGTGCCACCATGCCTGGTTTTGTTACTTTTCTTCCTAAAATTTTTACTCAGTTAACTTGCAGACTACTCACTCTGGACCCAAATCGGCAGAGGAAAAGTTTTCTGTCCCACCAACCTCTGAGCGCTGGCAGTGGCCAGGGGACCTAGGATACAGCTCAGGGCCCAGCTCCTCTCTGACCTGGAACTTCAGGGACATGTCACCCATGTAACTCTTGTCTCTGCCCATGGAACCCCGGCCCTGAGTCCCCTCCACCCACGGAGGTGCCAGGTTTCCTGAGGATGGGGTGAGCCCAGCCTACAGGCCCCACACAACTCCAGCCTGCAGGGCCTTGGATGAGAGAGTGTGTTTATTCCTGACTCCTCTGTTTCTTTAACCCCACCGCAGGCTGGGAGAAATCCTGCTGCTCCACATGGACAGTCACACACTTCCTCCATCTTCTTCACTGCCCCACTGACAGGGTCCCTATCTCTTACCTCACCCAACTCCCGGTTTGTTGTCCACACAGCTGGCAGGGCGGCCTTCTCAGCCCCCTCCACTCTAGGCTTCAGGACATCTTGCCAGAGTCCTGGAGGTCCTCGTTTGGACCTAGTTCCCGCACTAGGCCGAAGGCCCCAGACTAAAGACCAAAATGGAGTCGTCTGTGTCAAGTTCCAGCTCACCAAGTTGAAACTGAGTGGTTATCTGACACAGAGAAAGACAGAGACAGAGAGAAAGAGAGAGACAGAGGCGGAGAGAGGGGCAGAGACAGAAAGACAGAGAGACAGAGAGAGAGGCACAGACAGAGGGCGAGACCACATTTCCCCACAGGCCAGTTTTGGCTGACGTGGTGATGCAGTAGGACTAAAATCTTACCAAGAAAACAAAGGTGACCTGGTGGGAGCCAACCCACCTCACAAGGGAAGTAACCTCCGAGTGACTACTCTGCTCCTTGGTTTGGGTTTTGTTCTCCAGCAGTGCTGGGAGCGGGGCCCAGAGCCTGTGCCCAGGCTCCAGCGCGCCCCACCCATCCCCAGCCCTCCAGCCCTGTTCTCTGTTGCTCCTCCCTTCAGCCCTTTCTGCCTATGGAGTCCACCTCCGCTACTTGGCTCTTTGGACACTTAATTTTATCGGGATGAAGTGTGGCCTGATTATAGAAACACAAAACCGATGTAAGATATTTTGTATGTGTGTGGGATGCTGGGTATTTCACCCAGGGCCTTCACACTGAGTAATGTCCCCATCCCTTTGTGTACTACATTTTAGTTATATTTTACTTTATATTCATCTTGAGACAGGGTCTCACTAAGTCTCTCAGTTGCCCAGGCTGGGCTGGAACTTGTGATCCATCTGCCTCAGCCTCTCAGAATGCTGACATCATGGATGTGCCTCATGACACTGGACTCAGTTGAGATCTTTAGACTCAATAATAAGTTCTCTTGGGCTGGGGATATAGCTCAGTGGAATAAGTGCTTGCCTGGCAAGCACAAGGTCCTGAGTTCGATCCCTAGTACCACAAAAAAAAAAAAAAAGTTGTCTTTTGACGAAAGCTGCAAGACACAAAGTCCCTCTGTTCCCTTACTCCTAGCGCTTGCCCCTCCCAAGGTCCCAACCTTGCTGGCCCTTGGTGTCCCCTGGCCCTGCCTGCCTCTACCTTCAAAGCCTTCTCCACCCCTTCCTGCTGCCTGGCCTGCTCTTCCCTGGTCACCTACTTGGTCGCCCCCTGGGGTGAAAGGTGCTGGCTTCTCACCATCTGGTCTCTGCCCCTCCTTCCCCATAGAATCCACATGTACCAGGTGTCTCTTGTTTACTGTTTGCCATCTCTTCGCCAGCAAGCTCATTCCATGGGTCTCAGGCGGTGCCTGGTATATACAGTAGGGGCTTCACATGTGCTTGTTAAATTAGCCAAACTGGTGTTAAATTAGCCCTCAGAAGACTGAGGCAGGAGGATCACATCTGAGACCAGCCTGGGCTACACAGTGACTTCAAGGTCAGCTGGAACTCAAACAAATAAACAAACAAGCAAACCAGCAAAACTAGCTGCCTAGGGTCATTCAGTGTGAGCCAAGTGTGGCTGAAGACATGGTTCAAGAACTTTCTAGATAAGCTTGATACAATCCCCAGGGCCCATAGCACTCATTGGACTTGGGAATTTCCCCAGACGCAGAAGAAGGTGGCTCCAGCTGTTGAAATAAAACCCAGCCAGCCGGGCTGTTGATCACTGAAATGATAAAGAGGAAAAGGAAATGGAACAGGGTTGTCTCTGGCTGGGGTGAAAGGTGCTGGCTTCCTCTCAGGAGATTAAGCCCAGCTGGGACCCACCTGTGGCTGGAATGAGGAAGCCCCCACCTGTCCCCCTAGGGTGGGGCGCTGTGGGAGGCTGGTGGCCTAGAAAAGCCTCCTGCTTGCTGCCGTCCTCCCCTGGCCTAATAGTGTCTTTGGATCAGGGCCAGGGGTTGTGTCCCACGAGAACCACTTCTGCCTTTTCCGGGAAGAGTTCTGTCCCCATGCCCTGGGACCACTCTGCTCCTGTGTCCTAACAGCTCCCATCTTAACATGGGGGAAAGTTCCAGAAGACACACCCACCACCCAACCCCAACTGCAAGACCAAGGAGACCTCGGAGCTCTTGCTACCGAAGCTTGGAGAGAGCAGATAACTTCTCCAAGGTCTCATGGCTCCTGGGCCACTGTGAAGGATGGAGCTGGAAACAGACATTTTGACCAAGTTTTACATTTTCTTCTGGCCCTGAAATTTTGCGACTCTGTGGTGCCCATCCACACATTTTGTCTGCCCCAGAGACACTTTCTGGGTTCTCAGGGGACTTTGTCTGGCCCCCACGTTGTGGCAGTAACAGCTCATGTGCTTGTCCCCTTGAGGGATTTCCTTAGGATGCCTGAGATAAATTTACTAGCCTCATTCTCCCTTTCCTGGACTAATGCCATGGGGTCCCTCAGTCACCAGCCTCTCTGCCCTCCTAGGTCCTGGGACTTAGATAAGTACTTACCCTTTCTGTCCCAGTACCCTCTCTTGACCAGGACATGGTCCTGATTTGGTCTTGGAGGCAGAAGACAGGGATGTAGTGACACCACCCCCCATTGGCAAGCTGTCTCCCTGTGACCTCAGGGCCTGCCCCTTCTCCTGGCTGCTTGAGGGTCCGAGTGGGTGTGGGGCTCCCACTCACTTCTTGAGCACCTCAGGTGTGCAGACATCTGATGAGCACTAATTTGGTGGGGGGCGCTATGGAAGAGCTGCGCTGTCTCCACGTCCCTTCCAGCAGCCTCCTAGGTAGACGTCATGTCCACCATGGAGGGCAGGGAGCTGACGTTCACAGCCCCCCTCTGGTTCTCCCGAGATCCCAGGAGTCGATAAAAGCTGGGATCAGGAGTGAAGCCCAGCTCTGTCCTTGGAGCCTGAGCCCAGGGTGCCTGGTCCCTGCAGGGCAGAACGGGGTGGATGTTGCCATGGAAATCACAGGGAATCACAGCGCAAGGGCGCAGGAAGGTGAGCTGGTGGCGGCAGCCCTGCCTGTTGGCTGTCACCTGTCCGTGAGCTGGAAACCACCCAGTCACACCTAGGCAGGTGCTGCCCCTCCCCCGGTGGAGGAAGCAGGAAAAGGTGGCCGCGGAGGCAGCGGGCCAGGCTGCGGGGCGGTGGTGGCCGGGACTCCACCGAGAATGGGCTTTATCTGCGGCCTGGCTCTGCCCCTTCTTCTCCTCTGCTGGGAGGCTGGAGACTCCCGAGGCTTTCCAGGTAAGGAGGTGGGGCCCTGGGCCGAGCCGGCAGGGTTCTGGGTGTGAGTTTACACAGGCAGCCGTTGGTTTGTTACAGTTAACTACGGGCTACTGGGAGGTGTGAGTCCTGTTGATAGCGGGTATGCTGGCGGCCCCGTGTGACACTCCAGGGGCTCTGCGTTGTCTCTCTTCATGTGGCAGGGCAAGTAGGGTGGTGGGGAGGACCGGCTGGCTGCAGCAGAACAACGACACCTCCTAGTTTCTTACCTAGCAGCTTTTCCTTCCAAACACAGCTTTGCGGTCCCCTAGGTGTGACTGCCGTCACAGACTACAGGGGCAGGGAGGACCTGAGAGAAATAGAGATCTGATGAAAGAAGGGCACTCACAGATCCGTCACTCGCGGGAACTATGCAGAGCTCATCACACACCTTTAAAACAGACTTTACGGAGGCAATCTGGGTTCAGAGCAAGACCGAGCTGAGGACAGAGTTCTCACAGACCCCTGGTCCTCACTGCATACGGCTTCTCCCCTGTCCACAGCCTTTGGGGGGGGCACTGGTTAAAATGCATAACCCTACAAGGGGTGATCAAATAGAGGGTGAATATTTAAATTTCTAAAAAGTGAATTACAGTGGAAGACCCACTGCCATGAATTCCCCTCAGAATCGCCCTCCCACCTCGAACACTCTCATCCTGTCCTTCCTGCTGCTCCCTGAAGCAGCTCTGGAGGCCTCTTTCCTGAGGCTCTTCAGATATGCTGTCCTGGCTGCCTTGACTCCCTGAACTGATGCAAAGCGTTGGCGTGTCCTGGTCACTGTGACTCTGGGGAAGAGTCAGAAGTCGCAGGGTGCCGGGTCCCATGAACACAGCGGACGAGGGCTCACAGGAATGTCTATGAGCCTGCCTTCTTGCTGCATGGCGCTGGGCACCAACACTCACTATATTGTTGATCATACTTTGTAAAGACACTCAGGAAAGACGACTTCCAGAACGGCTTCAGCAAGCGGCGAGAGTGAGGGAGTAGGCATGTGTGATGCAAGGGGGAGGATTTTGAGGAGGATTGTGGCAACGTGTCTTTCACTGTAATAAAATTTTTAAAGATTTACTGTAGTTTTTGATCACACTTCCTGTACTGGCCCATCACTACCGAACTCATAACCCTGTGTGACGGGCGCTGTTCTTGCCTCCTCCGCCCTTTTAGAGGTGAGGAAACTGAGGCTGACACGGCTGAAGCAATTTATACCAAGTCAGTTTGATGCCACCTGTGCCTAAGCACTGACCCACACTGCCTCCCGCATGCGTGTTGCCTGCCGGGCTTGTGCTGCCTTCCCCATTCCAACCCCTTGCAATAGGTGCCCCAAGCTCCATCTCCAGGGTGGGAGCAAGCAGCAGGGAAGCGATTCGAGCCAGGCTCCATGGCCACACCATCCTCCCTGGGTTTGGTGGGTCGGCCCAGTTTGCTGTGGTGTCCTGGGCAACAGCTGAGGCAGAGGTGGGCTGTGCTCTGTCCTGAAGACCCGGCAGGCAGGAGATGGCAGGGTGGTGACAGCTTTTGTGGTGGAGAGCGTAAGGGTTTAGAGTTGATGGAGAATTTTTTGCAGCAGAAATGACACAGTGGGGCTCTAGGATAAAAGAAGAGAATGCATCGAGGAAGTTAGGGGTCTGAGGCCAAAAGCCCAGTGTTTGGACATTGGCTGTGTGGGCTGAGGCAGGGAAGTGCTGCTCCACAGTGGGCATCAAGCAGGAAGCTCAGAGAAACCCTAGGGCTTTGCGGGGCAACAGGAACTTGACCCAGTGGCAGACTCCTGGGCAGGTGTGATTTGTGTGGGCAGCTGAGACGATGACGGTGTGGTCGTGGCCCACCTAATGTGCAGTGGGGCTCCAGGATCAGAGGATCAGAGTAGGCTGTGTGCTTTCAAGTGACTCCTTGAGGGGACGCGGGGCAGGGGGCTTCCTAATCCCTTGCAGGCTTTGGAAATTGAGAACTTCATCCCGTTGCCCGCCTCCTCTTCTTTTGGTCCTTGGTTTATACACTCAGACCACTGGATCTCAGTAAATACCATCTCAGCCAACAGAATGCCTGAAAGGGCTTCCTCACACCTTGATCCCTCTCCTCTGAGAGCAGGGCTCCCTGGACAGAGCACAAGGCATCCCGATACTTTCGTATTTCCAGGAATGTATTTTTTAGCATATGTCTTAAATATGGCATGAGAAATACGCAAACTAAAAATTATCCACTGTCTCATATCTAAAACAATTTTTCATCCATCTGAAATGTGAATTCAAAGTTCACTAGGTGCCCTGTGTTTCTGTCTGCCAACTCTGGCAGCCTGCCCCAGGAAGCCCGCTGGGCGACTCTGCAATGTTCTCCTCCGCTTGCTGGGCTCTTGATCTCCATGGTGCTGGGTGCTGTTCTGTAGCTGCCAGGCCTAGTGCAGGATGGCCATGGGCAGGGCCAGGACCCCCTCTTTTCCCTCCCTATGGCCCCAAGGACTCTGCCCACTGCCTCCACTTCCACTTCTGCCCAGCGCAGCCCCCACTCACTGGAGCTTCCTCTTTCTTAGTCTCCCCAGGTTCCCGTAAAGATAAAACCGCAGAGTTTTCTTGTATTTTAAGAAAATGCTTCCATGGAGAGACATTTGTTGGATGGGAAAGTGTCCATGGCAGCAGACAAGGAAACTTTCAGGGACTTGAGCCTGGTCCCTGTTCTGCAGTTCTTGGTCCATGTAAACTTCCTCCTTCTTAGTCCTTCCAGGGTAGACGCTGGCCACATTTGTTGCCTCTGGTGGCTGTAGAGCAATATCACCTGGGGAGCCGGGCTCGTGGCTGAAGGGTGTTGGCAGGGCTTCAAGGAGGCCATCGGCAGCCCCAGCTCTGTGCCGCCCCAGGGGCCTGGGCTTCCCCGTTCTGCCCCCTCCTCCTTCCTGGTTTATGTGGACAGACAGTGGGAAACAATCCCCCCACCCCGGCCACAAGCAGTGCCCACGGTCTAAGCCCAGGAGCTGTGTGGAACAGGTCCACCAGCACTCATGTCTCACCACACCGGTCTCCTCCAACACAGATCCCAGCACCAGCGGACCATGCCCCTTCGTGATGACAAACACCACCAATGCCGTGCCAGGGATCAGCATGAGCTCGGAGGGAGCCTTTGCGACTACTGGTCTTGCTAAGACCACAGAGCCAGGCCACCTTTCTGTGGAGGCTCCAACCCTGGACACTGAGACCTTTTCCAGGACCTTCACTCCAACTGCCACTGCTTCTGAAACAGAGACCAAGGAGACTCTGAGTATTTCTCCTGCTTCAGAGACCCAGGGCACTCAGACCACCTTCCCTGTCACAGAGACTAGGGGCACCCAGACTACCTCCCTTGTCACGAAGACCAGAGACACCCCAATCATTCCCTCTGCCTCAAAAAGCAGGGACACCCAGAGCACTCCTCCAGTGTTAGAGAACACCCTTCCCCTTGCCACAGATTTCAGCGACACTCAGAATACTGTCCATGCCACAGAGACTAGGGATAATCAGACCAATTCCCCTACATCAGAGACCAGGACACTCAGAAAAATAATCCCTTCTCACCTCATGGCTGCAACCACCATCCCTGAGAAGGCTTTGACAACAAGCGGCAGCTCCACAAGGACTGGACAGACCACAGATGAGATTCCTCCAGGCAGTGACCCCACGAAAGCCATCTCTGACAGTCTTTGTACCGATGACAGCTCTGAGGAGACAAAATGTATCACAAACAATGCCTTGACATTGGTGCACACTTCGGTGGGAGCTGAGGGCGTGTCCTCAGACAGCAGCTCTTCCTCGGTCAGCCCTGCGGTCATCATCACCACCTCCCAAGCCCTGCGTCCTGAGGAGGCCACCCCCAGCAAAGCTTTGGTCCCCTGCAGCAGCCCCCACATCAAGTTCCTTGGGGAGATAGAAACAGCAGCCGCCATCTCTGGGACTTCAGACACAGGTCCCGGCCCCACAGGAGTGAGAGCCTCGTCCATCTCTGAAACATCGGCTTTGTCTGCCTCTACTGAGGCAAAGTCACTCATCCTGAGCTCCACATTCCCTGCTGAGACCCTGTCCACGGTTAGCGCCTCAGAGTCAGCTGCCCCCAACACCACCTCCGAGGCCCCACCCCCCAACAGCACCACAGGAACAAAAGCAGTATTATCCCCCACCCCTGGCCCTAGGAGAGCTCAGGTGACAGCTAGCATGGGCCCCTTGGGAGAAACCTCAGCCCCCTCTCAACAGAGCTACACTGTGGTCTCAGGAGCAGTTATAGTCTCTGCCAAGGCTGCACCAACAGGGGGCGAAGGGGCCGCCTCTGCTGGATCCTCAGCTTCAGTCCCTATCACTTCAGAAAGAGCCACCATCAAGAACTCTACCCCTTCAGAGCCTATTACTGCAGACAGCACAACCATCAGGGACTTCCCCACCAGAAGAGGCCCTATTTCTTCTGTCTGTCTGACTACAGCCAGCAGCAGCCAAGAGACAGATGTCACCTCAGCCATGACCACAACCTCACCAGGGACTGCTCCAGAGATTTCTACCCCAGATAGCACAAGCAGCAGGGCCTTCTTCACCAGCACGGCATCTCTTTCTTTTGTCCCTTCAACTCCAGCCAGCAGCAGCCAAGAGACAAAGGTTACCTCAGCCATTACTACGACTTCACCAAAGACCCGTTCAGAGGTTTTGACCACAGACAGGGCCTTTTCCACCAGCCCTTTTTCTTCTGTCCATTTGATTACAGCCAGCAGCAGCCAAGAGACAACTGTCACGTCCGCCATGACTGCGACCTCACCAAAGATTTCTTCAGAGACTTTTATGACCGATGCCAGGACCAGCAGGGCCTCTTCCACCAGTGAAGGTCCCCTTTCTTTGGTCCATCTGACTATAGCCAGCAGCAGCCAAGAGACAACTGTCACCTCCGCCATGACTGTGACCTCACCAAATATTTCTTCAGAGACTTTTATGACCGATGGCAGGACCAGCAGGGCCTTCTCCACCAGTGAGGGTCCCGTTTCTTCAGTCCATCTGGCTACAGCCAGCAGCAACCAAGAGACAAATGTCACCTCAGGCATGACTACGACCTCACCAAAGACCGCTCCAGAGATTTCTACCACAGATAGCACAACCAGCAGGTCCTTCTCCACCAGCAGGACATCTCTTTCTTCTGTCCCTTCAACTCCATCCAATGGCAGCCAAGACACAAACGTCACCTCAGCCATGACTGCAACCTCACCAAAGACCCAGAGGAAGCTCCTAATAGCTACATCCTCTGCTGTTTGGACAACACAGTCTGCAGAAGTTGTTGAAGGTCAGTGACTCCCCTCTGTGTGATCTTTGGCGTTTTGGGGCTTGGAGTCTCTAGGGTATCTGCAAGCTTAAGGGTTTGGGAGAGAAAGGGTCTCTCATCCATGTCATCTCTTCAGGATCACCTAGTGGTTCTTGCCAACGTCAGCAATCAGCAGAGTTAGGTGGAGTATGTAAAGTTAGCTGGAAATGTAGGGCAGTAGCTGTATACCTTGGCGCTGCCCCTAACAAACTGAGTGGTCTTGGACCAATCCCTCTCCTTCTCTGAGCCTCAGTTTCTCCACCTGTGGTGAAGGAGGTTGCATTGAATGAGAACCGAAGCTCTTTCCAGACCTGCCTTTCTATGAAGCTGACTGCTGAGTAACTGCTGGACACCCACGAGGTCTCAAATTTAATTACAGCTGCTTAGGAAGCAGAGGCTCGAGGATTATGAGTTCAAGCCCAGCCTGGGCACATCCTGAGATCCCACTCCAAACACACACACACACACACACACACACACACACACACACGTGTGCATGTGCCCCCCCTGCACCCCCCACCACTGTGACCTTTAAGCTTTGAAAACCCCTGCTCCAACCCTAGACACAAGCTCATTGGATGTGCTTGCCGGGGTTTGTGCCATTGTAGTGACTTAAAATACTGAAGTAACTAGGGTGAAGGTTGGGGAGCTACCGCAGCAGCTTGGGACAGCAGCTAAGTCTCAGGGCACAAGCTCGTGTCACAGGCAGCTTCTCAGCCTGCCTCCTGTCAGCCTGTAGCCGCTCTCCACCCTTCCTCTGTCCTCACACCTCACCCCTGAGTATTCTCACCTTGCCCTACAATGTCATCTGATGTCATTTGTACTCTAAGCAGAAGTGATGTAAAAATATTTCACAACCAGTAAGCATTGGTACCAGCTGAATGTGCTGTCTGAGCTTTGCAAATCTCTTCTAACCTGTCCTCCAAAACAACCTTAGGAGGAGAAAACAGATATGAGGGAGGCAATGGGATTGTCCTAGAAAGATGATAATGGGATGCAAATAAAAGCCCATTTGATTCCAAAGCACATAGCCTCCTCACTGTACTTTTCCGTTTAAAATCTCAATGTATCAACATGTTTTCTTATTGAAATACTTGTCTTCATTATTTGTTGACTACACAGTACACTCACAGGAACATGATTTCAAATTCAAAAGACATATATACATATACATAAATGATCTGTATCTATAGCTATGTATCTTTCATCCTTTTTTATACAAGCAGAAAATATGGTCAAGTCAGGTCTATGTAACACAGCTCTTTTCTGGAGGTTATGGAAATGTTTTTGTTTATTGTATATGTTGAGTTCATCCTTGTTACCTTGTATTTTAGCTCTTTGATTTCAATCTCTGTGTTTTTTTTTTAATTGTGGTAAGAACTTTTAATATGAGATGTATCCTGATAGAATTTTAGTGTACAGAGAGTATTATTACTGATAGGCACTACAGGAAGCAGATTTCTAGAACTATCTTGCATAACTAAAATTTTACTGTACTGACTATCAACTCTCCGTTTTCTCCTCCTCCCAGAAAGCCACTTATTTATTTATTTATTTGAGACAGGGTCTCACTATGTAGTTCAGGCTGGCTTTGAACCCACTATGTTACATGGTGAGTCTCCTGCCTCAGCCTCCAGAGTACTGAGGATTACAAGAGCGTATCACTATGCCTGGCCTATTCTTTTCTATGGCCACTCAGTATTTCCTTTGTCTTCCTAGCATTTGTTTAGCCAGTCCTCTGTGGATGGCAGTTTAGCTTGTTGTTGCAACAAACAGCGCTGCAGTAAACCGTGCATTTTTCCCGTGTGCTTTTTCATGCAGGTTAAACTTCTAGAAGAGCAATCACTAGATCAAATCTAATTACATTATCGTGGGAAGAAATAGCTTTGGGGTGCCAGTGAAAGGGAAGGAGATGAAGCCTCCACCAGAGACAGAAGTTTCTGGTAGAGCTGTTAAGCCAGGAAAGCTGGATTAGAGGTCCAGTTTCACTCCCAGCCATTTAAACCCAGCAGGACTGGCTGTGGGTGCTCCCAGACCAGTTTCTCTCAGCCTTTCCTGGCCAGACCCTTCCCCAAAGGCCCCCACCTGGGACCTTCAGGACTTGAGAATATTCTACATCCACTGGTCCTTTCCCATGCTTCCCTTTTGGCACCTCCACATGTGACCCAGGCTATGGCGGCTTCCATTGTTAACAAGAGGACACTGCTGTGGTGTGATCACCCCGAGAGGGAATCCTGCCTTCTGTTTGTAGCAAGGCGGCATGAGCTCCAGGATGAGCACAGACACGGGCACACATGCCAGTGCATATCTAGGTGTGGGGGGCAGAAATACCACCTGATTCCTGACCCATCTTGACTGTATTTCCTTCCCTTGTTCTTAACCAACATGCAGGTGCACATGGAGGCTTCCTCCTCTTGCGGCTGGGGGTGGCCTCCCCAGAAGACCTCACAGAGCCCACAAAGGCAAAGAGGCTGGTGCAGCAGGTGAGTGGGCACTGTGGGGGCCAAGGGAGTGAGGGAGAGGTTCTTGGGGCTGCAGGATGCAGAAGAACAGTTACTGCGTGGAAGGATCCCTGCCTGGTTTTGCTTCTGCCTGGTTTCCTTTCCTTCATTCTTCTTCTGTGCAATGTAAACAAATTCCTCTCCCCAGCCCCAGTTTATTCAGGTCCAGGGAAATACAGGCCTTCTAGCCCCTGAGGGGTAGGTGATACTGATGGGCAGGTAAGGAGGACTCTAGCTTGCAAGTGGCAGAAACCCAAGTCATAGTAGTTCACATGGGAAAGGGAGGTCCAAGAAACTGAGAAATGGCTTCTGCACCTTCAGCTATGGCTGAATCCAGCAGCTCAAACACGAATGTGAGGATTTTCTCTGTCTAGTCTGCTCCCATTATGCTTTAGACAGAGATCCCCTCTGATCATTGTACATTCACAAGACTCTTCTGCATTAGTCACTTTCCCATCATGGGGCCAAAATGCCAATAACTGCAAATAAAGGGCCGAGAGGTTTATTTGACTCATGGTCCAAGAGGGTTTAGATCCTGGCAGGCTGGCTCCAAGGCAGATACATCGTGGTAGAAGAGTACGGTGAAAGAAAGCTACTTGTTGTCTGGCAGCCAGAAAGCAGAGAGGGCAGGGAAGAGCCCAGGGCAAGAATATACCCATCCAGGTCATGCCCCAGTGACCCACCTCCTCCAGCCAACCCCACATCCTAGCAACACACGAACTCATCATTAACGAGTATAGAGCCCCCATGATCCAATTACTTTGAAAAGTCCCATCTCTGAACACACGAGATTTTTGAGGGCTAACCCTTAGTATTTTGCTCCTAGCTCCTAAGAAGTTTAGGTCCATTTCATAATGCAAAATACATTAATCCATCTCTAAGAGTCACCAGAGTAATCAGGTGTGCTTGTGCATACCTGTAACCTCAGCATTCTGGGAGGTTGAGGCAGGAGGAGTGCAAATTTGAAACCCAGCTTGGACAACTTAGTGACTTAGTGAGACCCTGTGTCAAAGTAAAAAATTTAAAAAAGGCCAGTGAATTTCTCAGTGAAAAGGCCTTGGTTTCAATTCCTAGTCCCTCCCCTCTCAAAAAAAGAATTGTTAAACTCATAGCAATTGCCGCATAGCTGAAAAGTTCAAGTCCATGTTCTTCCCTGAGATTCAAGACAAACTCGTAGCTGTGAGCCACTGCAAAAGTAAAAAAGAAAGTTAAGTACTTCCAAAACACAATAGCATAGAGCAGACACTCCCATTCCACAAGAGAGGAATTAGAGGATAAAAACGAAGTAGACCAAAACTAAAACAAAACCCGACGGGCCAGACATTATGTCCTGCAGCTCCATATCTGGCATCTGAGGCACATGGTGGTGAGATCTGAGCTCCAAAGGGTAGCCCCACCCCTATGGCTTTGCTGGTTGCATCACACATAGCCTCTCTCTCAGACTGACTGCACTCGCAGCCTATAGCTTTCCCCAGTAGGCCGTCCATGTTCCTGGCATTTCTGAATTCTTTGGGTCTCCACTACAACCTTGGTGTCATTTCCACAGCTTCACACCCTGTCCTCTCTGGGGTTCCTTGCCTGGCCTTCAGGTCTTTCCTTTGAAATCTAGGTGGATGCTTCCCTGACCCCCTCAGCCATCGCATCCTGCACACCATCATGTGGACAATGCCAAAGTCTGCCATATTGTGGGTAGCAGTCAGGCCCACTAGGATCATGGCAACAACAGGAGCTTCTGGGTGCCTGGGTGGCTGAGCACAGTGAAAGGAATCCAGGCAACAATTCTTTAAGTGGCCCTTCTTGAGCAGGGGACCCAGGAGTTCTCTTCTCAAATGGCAGGATTTACATTTTTGCACCTTTGAAGCTTAGATGGGTGCAGTCTTACTGATTCTTGTACTGCCCTCTGCACAAAGTACTCGGTTTCTTTTTGTCCCTGTACAAAGTACTTGATTTCTTTTTAATGGCACTAATCTCTTCAGCAGCCATACCTCTTTTGGCTCCAACTCTATACAAGGCTACTTCTGAGCTGAAGTTTAAATTTTAAATTTTTTATATTCTGCTTTTTTTGCCCCCCTAATTCTCATATTAAAGCTGGCTAAACCTACGTAGCTGTGCCCATACCACACAGTCTGAATGTTGGGCTGCATTGAAATTTCCTCTCCCTGATTAATTAGTTGGATTTATTAGTCCTGAATCTCAGTCTCCTGCAATGTCTCAGGGCATAGGCAAAATGTAAGTAAACTTCTAGCCAGAGTATAATATACACGGCCTCTTGTCCAGCTGCCAGTGGAGTTCTTGTACCAGCTGAACATCTGGAGCTTGGCCTTTACTATCTACATTCCTATCAGGATTCTGATCCTCTGAGCTCCAACTAGAATCACCCATCACCCATCTGCTTACAGCATTAAAAGCTTCCGTAGCTTACATCTCTAAAACTTTCTATGCTCCTCCAGTGGATCAGGCCCAAAGGCTTCTGAACAACACAGTCAGGTACAGTCACAGCAACAGTCCTACCTCTCTGGTACCAACTTCCTGTACTAGTCAGCTTTCCAATCACTGGGACACAGTACCCAACACCCACAATTAAAAGGAGCAGAGGTTTAACTTGGCTCATGGTTTGGTAAGCAGGCTTCAAGGGAGAAACAGCATGGTGGAAAGACATGTACAGGACAGCTGCTGAAACCCACAGCAGCCATGAAACGGATGGAAGGAGGAGCCAGGGACAAGACAGAATACACTCTTCCTGGTCATGCACCAGTGACTCACTTCCTCCCACCAAGCCCCGCACCCTAGCAGAGGAGGAACTCCTCAGTGGGTGGATCCACTGGCGTGCATAGCACCCCATACCCCAATCACCTTCTAGATGACCCACCTCTGAACACATGAGACTTTTGGAGGACATTCTAGAGCTAAACCATAACTATCTCCCTCTCCTGAGATTTGCATGTTATTCAGAGAAGGACTGGTCTCACTGGCCTGCAAGAGCCAACAATGAGTACCAACAAAACATTTTGTGATCAAAATCTACAGTACAATGTATAAATTTAAAAAGTGTATTACAGTAAAAGATGCATTGCCATTAACCCCTTCCCAAGTCTTCCCCCTCATTTCAAACACACTTATCCTGCCGTTCTTGCCACTCTCGGAAGCAGTTCTGGAAGTACTCTTTTGTGAGGGTCTTCATGAGGTGTGATAAAAATAATGACAAACACTGCTGCCAGGTGCCATCCCCTGGAAAGGCAGGCTGGTAAAACACAACAGCATGTCTTCAGCCAGCTTATTCACTGGAACTGGTACGGTGCCACTTGTTGTTCTTTCCCATAGTAAAAATTACCGTGGAAGGTAAATGCTTTGAACTGAGGGGCCAGGGATATAGCTCAAGCACCTGCCTGGCAAGTGCAAGGTCCTGAGTTTGATTCCTGGTACCAAAAAAAATCTAGTATTGAGCTGAGTCAAGACATCGCGACAACTAGAGACATTCACAAGAGACTTCCAACACTATTTAGAAAGTGGCAAAGATGATGGGCTAAGTGTGTTTGAAGTGAGGGGAAGATTTTCAGGGTCATTAATGGCAAGGTGACTTTCATTGTAATAAAATTTTGCTGGGGGTATAGCTCAGTGGCATAAGCACTTGCATGGCAAGCGCAAGGTCCTGAGTTCGATCCCTGGTACCGGAAAAAAAAAAAAAAAAAGAAAGGCTCATTGTAATAAAATTTTAAAAATGTAAAGATTCACCATGCTTGTTATCAAACCTCATAGATTTGCCCCAGATAAAATAATGATACTACTTAGCAAAAAACCCCACTAAAATATACTTTAGATGGAGACCTAGATTGGGATGTGTTTGTATAACAAGTTGGAAAAATTCTCTTAACCTCAGATTATTGAACAGAGTTTCCAATGGTGAAATTTTGAAATTTTTGGTTAGAGCTTTTGGAAATAGTGTGAATCGTGGGAAGGTTAAACTGGGTCAGGCCAGTGTAGATTTCACAAAGTAAGAGATGCAGTGTGAAGAAGTGGCAGGTGTCTAAACTCTGCCCATAGCGTCAGCAGTAAGAACAGACTGCAGGCAAGTCTAGTGTGGCTCGTTCCTTGGGCAGTGCCCTGTCAGCGGCATGTGATATTGCCCACAGTTAATGACACCACACACTATCCATGGTGCAGGCTCAGGGTCACTCTTGTAAAGGCAAACCCAGCAGAGGTGCTGTCTGGGGGTCTTGGGCTGTAGTAGAGGCCTACCTCAAGGGGAGGTGGTGACCCTTGGCAAATGGAGGTAGGATGTATGCATTGCAGGTAGAATTCTTCACTGCAGGCAAAAACCCCACACACCATATGTCTTAAGTGAAAGGGGCATTTGTTGGTAGGGTCCTAGTTGCACAGAACCAAAAGAACCCCAGAGGAGCAGGCTTAAAAACTAGACAGGAGGCATACTGGCTGGGACACTGTTGCTCCTGCTGGCCACAGTCACTACTGGATGCTGCCACAGCCAGTGGACATCACGCTGCCTGCACTAACTATGCAAAGGGCCCTCTGCCTCAGTCTTCCAGTCACTTGCTTAATGTCAGAACCCTTGATGGAAATACCAATTAGCTGAGTTTAGCTCTGTGCCCACAAACCCCTTTCAGGGCCTGCAATAGGCAACACCTGGGTCCTCAATTTCCCTTAGTGGCAGAGAGGCCCATGAGGATCCCTCCTTGAGGGGTGCTCTAAATGCTTGGGGGTTTGATATGAGACAACCACATATGTGACAGCTGCCCTCTGCCCATGAAAATCAAAGTAACAGCAGGTGGGAATAGAGATGAAGAGGGAAGCCAGGGTCAAATGTCAGATCTGAGCCCACAAATGGGAAATTGTTTCAGAGCCCAGAAGCCAGGGAGATGGGGGCCAGTTCATCCAGCCACGGTGCAGGCAGGCAGCAGGCCAGGCAGGGCTTGTTGGGGGGCAGTCAATCATGTGGGACTCTGGGCTACCACATGGTACCGGTAAGTGCTATGAACCATGTCCAAACCAAGAAGTGGAGAACAGGAAGGGCAGAGGGAATAGCGGACGCTATTTGTACTATAGTTTAGATCGTGGACCACAAAGACCCGGGTATGAATTCCAGTCCCTACCTGTGCATCCTCAGGTAAGTTCTTCCTTATAAAATAAGGATATAATACCTGCTGTATGATGTTGGTGTGAGGTTTAAATGACATCACGACCCTGGAGGAGTGGTGTGGATGTTCCCTCCTACGGTTCTCTCCCGCCCTTGCCCTGTGATGCTTGTGGACCAGATAGACTGGACTGGCACGTGGCTCCTTCTGCTTTCCAGCTCCAGTGTGAACTACAAAACCGCTTGCCCCTTGCCCACCTTTTCTTACTGCGCATCCAGAGGAGCTGAAGAATATCAGCGCAGCCAGACACGGCCTCTACACCAAGGAAAAGCAGCCCTGCCAGTGGCCTGAGGCGGCTGGCAGACTGGAGCTGCATTACTGTGCTGACGGGCCTCATAAAGTTCCCATGAAGGTCAGCTGTCCCAGGCCCTTACCCAGAAGTGACTGCAGGATCCTGGCTCACTTGTGTGTGGGTGGGCAGTGGGCTTCCCCTGTATGCAGTGGAGTCCTTCACTTCCCTGGCATTGTGGTCAATAAAGACAGACCTGATCCATCCCTGCACTGCTCTGTGATCTGCATACTGTGGGCATTTAGGGCGCATAGCTGTCTTAGTCTCTTTCTCATCGCTGGGACACAATACCCAACCCACACAACCTAAAGATGGAGCGGTTATCCTGACTCACAGTTTCCAAGCATGGTCAGCCAGCTCCAAGACAGGAAGGCGGCTGGAAGGGGCTGGCAGAGAAAACTGCTCCGTCACAGCAGGCAGGGAGCAGAGGGTGATAGGAGGTGCCCCAAAGGGAGAGAAGCCCTTCCAGGTCACACCCTCAGGGACCTCCTCTTCCCACAAGACACCACCTCCTAACAAGATGTCAGCTATGGCGCTGCAACGGCAAACAGAAACACCAAAATGACACGTAGGATTCAGAGGCAGATTTATTTAGGTCGAGGGGCACTGACAAGGAATCAATTATTCCTCAAAATGTCAGGCCCGAAGGCCTGGGAGGGAGGTTCTTACGGAGCTGCAAAGGGGAAGCACAGAGGCAGAGTGCTTGGCTGTCTTTGATTGATTCTCACAATGCACATTGCGGTGACCAGCGTTTCTAAGAAACAGAAGTAACAGGAACTGTAACAGGAAGTGTTACCTAGGCAACTGACAGAAACTGAAGTATACTGGCTGGGGGTGCATTTTGTGCTACAGTGTTCCCAAGACCCAGTCACTCCCCCAGAGCCTCCCTCCCCACTAATGAGAGTTTGGGGTGTCATTTCTGGATGTAAACCCAGTACAAATAGGTTCCCTCTCCCCTTCATGTTCCCCACTTCTTGGTTTGGACCTGGATCACAGCGCTTATGAACCTTGAGCTCTGCATTTGTCCCCTTATTAGAGATAATGAATTTATTAAGAGAAAAGATTTATTTTGACTCACAGTTTTGGAGTTTTCAGTCAAGGGCAGGCAGACCTTTTGCTGTGGGGACCACGCCTTTACAACACAGGTCTTAGGGGGCATCCATCTAAAACAGCAGGCTCCCTCAGGGCAGGGACCATCTTCGTTCACCTCAAATCCCTCGAACCCAGAAGTTCTGAGACAGGATCACAGGAAATGTTTGTTGAACTGATTTAAATTTCAAGTTCTGCACACAAAAGCCAATCTAAAAGAAAAATCTTCAGTACTCAACGACTCCACCCATACTTTATAGCTCACATGCTATTATTATTATTATTTTTTTTTTTTTGAGACAGAATCTCACTATGTAGTTCAGGCTGACCGTAAATTCACTATGGAGCCCAGGCTGGCTTCTAACTTGCAGCAATCCTGCCTCAGCCTCCCGAGTGCTGATATGATAGAGGTGTGCCACCATGCCTAGTGCTATTATTATTATTTTAAAATTAAATATGGATTTTTTTCTCTTATAAAAGCAAAAGTTGCTTATGATTTTAAAATTTTGGAAAAGAAAAGAGAGGGAAGAAAAGAAAAAGGAAAAACATCAATGATTCCAGCTCTTATATAGGACTCTTGTTATTGTACACATTCGATTAGGTATTCAGCCTCCTCCTGTGGGTGGCGAAGACCTCACATCCTCCATCCCCCAACTGAAGTTCTGCCCTTTGCCCTTTAACCTGCTCTGCCTATGTCTTCCCCTGTCGTGGGTAAAATGAATCTCATCCTTCAGTTGCTCAAGCCCAAGTCCTTGGAGCCGATCTTTATTCTTCTTTCTCCCACATTTTACACCAGGAAACGCGGTTGGCTTTGCTGAATACCCAGAATCTGACCTCTCTTATCAGGGCCACTGGCATCACCCAGATGGTCCTAAATGCCCTCCTCTCTCACCTGACTGCTCTAGTCTCCCAATCTGCACCTTTACCCACCAGCCCCAGTCCTGTCCAAGCATGTCAGCCAGAGCTGGCTTTTCTCGATGTACGGCAGGCCCTGCCCTCCTCTGCTCACAGCCTGCCCGGTCCATTTGGGGGTGAAGCAGAGTTCTGACAATGGCAGCAAAGCCCTGTTGGGGGGTGCTGCTCCCCTCGCCCCATAACTGGCTCACTGAAGGTCGCACTGACTTCTTTGTTGTCCTGGGATGCATCAGGCCTGCTAGGTGTGGGGACCTTGATGACATTGCTCAGTCTGCTAAGTCTTCTCCTGGGGATACCTGCTGGCCAAGTCCTCCATCTCTGTGTCCTTCATGACCTTCACAGTGAACTCTCCCCCAGGGACCTTGCTTAAAAATCAACCTCACATTTATTTGTTGGACTACTTTACTATCCAACTACAATAAAGGACTTTTCCTGCCGTGCATCCCTAGTGCTTGGCACACAAAAGGTGCTCAGAACCGAGGGCGCAGCTCCATGCCAGAGCACCTGCTCAGCACACGAAAATGACAACACAACTTACATACTGCTCGGACAGTGAGGGGGTGTGTGAGCTCAGTGGACCTCCTTATAGTTCCAGAGGGGCAAGAAGAGGTTCATAAAGTAGCCTGGATGAAAAGAATTCCAACATTCACTGTTGCATGTTTACCAAGTGCCTGTGCGAGAGAGGAGAGGCCATGTGACCAGCTGCAGAGCATTCAAAGTTGTCTCTTCCCCCAGGAATGAAAGCTGGTGGGGGAGGCTGGACATCAGCAGGTGTAACAGGCTAAAGAACCCATTTATATCCACGTATATCAAATCAGAAAGTCTTTAAACAGAGACTCTCACAAAGCAAGAACAAGAGCAACGTACTAGTAGGGAAATGAGTGAATGGCAACCCAAGTTATTCACAAAAGAAAGTTTGACTTCACTAGCAAAAAAGGGCAAATTAATGCAGGAAGGAGTTACTTATTATGTATCAAAAAGGTTTCCACTATCTGTACTAACGAGGGTGGGAGAATTATTAAACCCTGGGAGTATGTATGAAGTTGGTACACACTCTCTGGGGACAATTTGGCTCCTTATCAAAAGCCTTTCAAAGGTGCATCCCTTGAACCCCATAGCTTATACCTGATTCATTTTCAGAAAAAAAAAATGAAGAATCTGTGCAGGGCAATTTCTAACACCCTGTAAAATAAAAAGACAAAACGAAACACCAATAACAATGTAGAACAGTCTGGTTGCATACAGTGTTGTTTTATAAAATCTGTCGTAGCGTTGAGGTGTATATTTACTAACATGAAATACATGTATTATTCTCCCCTCTTTGTTAAAATGACATAATCTTTTTCTTACTCTGATGGAGACCACAATGAAGTAGCTCTGAGCAAGATTCAATGTTAACCAATTGGCTTTCTATGTTTACTTGTGAGTTGTCCAAGGCCTAGGTACCTTGTCTAGAGATGGGCAGCAGACTCAGTATGTGAACTTCTGTGGGTCACTGGTCCCTGCTGAGGCCTGTATTGTCCTGTGAAGCTGTGATGCCTCAAGGACAAGATAAGGCCACAGCTGAGGACATCTGGCTCCAACCCCAATTAACTGCAAGGAGACTGCAGCTGCAGGTTCCACACTCCTACAATAAATGCCAACCTAAAGATAAGACAGTTCTCTTGATTGACATAATTTACTACTTGGGAAAATATTTCCCAAGCTCCTGCTACATTCCCCCATTTTCTTGAGTATCTGCCTCCTCTGTTTGAAAACCTAATAAATGCAGGAGAAGTCTGCCCAGAGAAGTCTTGGTCTTAGCCCAGAGAATCCCAGATTCTGTAAGAGAGTTGGACTCTCCTGGAGCCCTAAATCATTTTCCTAAGCCTTCACTGTCTACTTGTTTGGGAGATTGTAGGCCTGATCAGCCCACAGTAACTGAGGGTTATTAACCTGATATTACTGCAAACTGTTCTTCACATCATTTCCAGCTCTGTTTGCACCAGAATCAAAGCTGCTCTTGTCACTATGAGGGGCTGCATGATCTGGCCAATTTGCTCAGCTCCTGGTCCTACAACCTTAGGGCTTATATCCTGAGTTCCTTCCATGGGGAGCCTCCCACTGTCTCAAGCCACACCTGCTTTGATTTGAGTCTTCATATATCATAACCCTCCCACCCCAAAGCGCTGTGTTTTTTACTTCATCCTCAAATTCCTATTTATTTTTCAAAGCCCAGGTCAGACATTACCTCTGCAAGACTGGTTATTTCTGCTAGTGAGGCTGATTTCTTACTCTCTGATGTTCCTGGTTTAATATTTAATGTGCTGTATTGTAATTTATTTTATTTACAAATTTGTTAGATTGCATCTGCTTTGGAACAAGTACAAGAAAGCCCATATTCATCTTTGTAGTCACAGAAGTTTCAGGTGAAGCTGAATGACTGAATGGGGTGACGGGCCACCCGAGAAAATAGCTCAGAGTCACTGGCACTGAGCTCTGAAAAGGAAGCCAATGGCATCCTCATCAAAGGATTAAAAAAGACAGATAAATTTAATGATACTGCAACAGCAAACACAAACACCAAAACGACACCCAGGATTTAGAGGCAGATTTCTTTTACGCTGAGGGGCAGTGATTGGGATGAGTTCTGGGCTGGATGTGCTGTTAGGAGGCATGACCTGACTGGGGTGGGTCCATGGAGTGTGACATTGAATGATGCACTCTCATCCCCAGTGTCCCCCTTCTCTCTCTGCTTCCCGGCTGCCGTGGATTGGACAGCTGTTCTCTGCTAGGCCGTCCTACTGTGCTGTTTCTGCTTTGAGGCCAGACAACCATGGACTGGATCCTCCAAAACCATGGCCCAAATAAGCTTCTCCTCCTTTAGTTTGTGGATGTCAAGTATTTGGTCCCAGTGAAGGGAAAGCAGCAAATACACCACCTCTCCCACCATTTTCTGTTTCTATAACAAAATGCCCCCAGCAGGGCTTATTCACAGTTTTGCAGGCTGGAAGCCCAAGACTGAATGGCCTCATGCATTTGTTCCTGATGAGGGTTTCCTTGGCTGGGTTATAACTAGGCAGCAAACAGGAAGAGGACGAGCCACACGCCAAGGGCATGGGGTGTCCGTACTGTATGAAACACTCTCTTCATGGAACCAACTGGGGAATCCTTTGAGAAACACGTTACTCTCTTCTGAGGGCCATACCCCACAACCTGATTATCTTGCAGGAGGCCCAACCTGTTAAACATTCCACCAGCTCAATAGGGCCGTGCTGAGGAGTTGCCTGTGTAGGAAATTTGGGAGAGAAACCACATCCAAAATATCACAGTCTCCATTTGTGGTGGGGAAAGATTTAGAGGCAGATACAAGGACCCGCCTCAGGACTGTGGCAACCAAGGCTTCCCAATGTGGAGTAACTCAGTAGAAGTAGGGCAGGGTCCAGGCAGCTCCCTTGCCTCTGCCACCTGTGGAACATTTAACCTCCACACCCTGTGCCTTCTTATGGTTGGGAGAAGGCCCTGTGCCTAGCTCTGCAGCCACCAGAAGAAAATTGGGGATGGAATCCATAGCTTGGAGACAAAAAAGCCAGAGGAATTCGTTTACACAAATTTTAATGAGAAGTAAACCAGAGTTTTGTGTCTAGAAGCATTTTGGTTAATTTGGAGCAGCTCTGTTGTGTGTTCGTATAGCCTGTGCACACGTGTTCGCACACAGGCCAGTGACCTCCTCCTGGGTGTGCGGGATGAGAACCCACTCATTGGTGTGTTGAGTCTTCATGGCCCCTTCTGTGTGCTTGGGTGACACTGCAGGCCACCAGTCACAAGCCCTCTGTCATCCGGTCTTCTTGCAGAGTCCCGGGTCACCTTCATCCCCTCCCCATCCAGTGTCCTCGAAGCAATGGTGCGAAAGGAGGACCATTGTGCGGGGAGGTCAGGGTCCACCGGGCCGCCTAGGCACAGCTGCCACGTGGGCGAGGCCTCAGTTCTCCATGCGAAGAGGGTAGGAGAATTTGGGCCTGGGTGGGCCCCATAGGCGCAGGGCCACCCAGACGATGACCCCCAGCAGCAAAAGGGCGCCCAGGGACCCGAAAAGGATCCCGAAGAAGGCGCCGAGTTTCAAGCTCAGGTGCTCGCAGCGCTCGCCCCAGGATGTGTAGATGGAGAAGGACAGGCAGCTGGAGACGAGAGGGGAACGGTCAGCGGCCAGGAAGGGCTCAGCCTCCCACCTATCTGCTGCCGGGGCCAGGGAGGTCGTCTAGGACAGGACAGTCCACCCGGGGTAGAGGGGCTGAGCTGGATTAAGACTCCAGGGAAAGAATCAACGAGTAGGCCTTAAAACACCTGGCTGTGAATTCCCGAGTCCGCGGCCCTTTCTAGACACAAGGTCCTACGCGCAGTCACAGGCCCCGCCCTTGGGACAGAAGTGCGCATGTGCAATCAACAAATCCCGACCCCTGGGATGGAAGAGCGCAGAAATAAATCCCCCAAAGTGCATATGCATAGTCACAAAGCTCGCCCGTTCCCCCGCAGGGGACAAGTGCGCATGGGCAGTGGACAGACCCTGCCTCCAACAGAATTGCAGGAGCGCAGTCACACACCCCGCCCAGCTGGCCTCAACGCAGCCAGCTCTCTCCTGTGACCCCATCTAGGACCGCAGTGGAGTGTGTACCAGGGAACTCAGGTGATCAGAGGCCTCTCACAGTGTTAATGTCTGGAGGGGCTTAAAGGGCACTTTAGGCTGCCTCCTCTGCGAGTTCCTTTCCCCCAAGGGCACAGCAGGGTGTCCTGCTGGTAACTTCCCGGGTGCCCTGGGCCGGTGCCGCATGGCCCCTCAGCTGCGGCTATCACACCCGCAGAGTGGTCGTCACACCCACCCTGGGCTCCGTAGACAGCACGTTTATTCTCCACGCACTCTCCTCCCCGGGGCCCTCTCCCTGTTCCCTGATGTCTCATCCAAAGGAAGCCACCTCCCACCTGCAGCGCGGCCCATCCGGCAGGTGCTGGCACTGGCCTCCGCGTTGACAGTAGCCCTCACTGCATGGGGACACGCAGGCGACCCCGTTCTGGGGGCTGTAGACGAGGCGGTAGTCCTGGTAACCATCACATTTGAAATACAAGCTCAGGTTGTTCGTGATCACTGTCAGGAAAGACAGAGACACATGGAAAGCAGGTGATCAACAGTTCATACCTTTTCAATCCAGAATTCCACACACAGGGCTTTATCCTGAGAAATAATTGGAAAGAATGAGGGCGCACAGTACATTTCCCTGTGGGGAACTGGGTGGGTATGGTTGGTATCAACAGTGTGTAACAGGACAGGACCTTGGTAAGTTATGGTATATTCTTGGGAAGGCAATGCCAGTTGCCCAGCATGGAAAATGTATTAGTAAAGACCAGACACTGAAGTTGGCTAGACCCCAGAGAAAATTTGAACTCTGCTACTAACTAGTTCTTTTTTTTTAATTTAGGGAAAACTTCCTGACTTTTTCTGCCTCCATTTCTATACTTTAAAAATTAAATTATAACATTAACATTTATGTAGATGTGGGAATTAAATGAGATACCATAGGGAGAGTGCACAATACTTATTGATATAGTAAGTACTCAATATAGAGTGACTGTTATCACAACATACTTAAAATATAAGACACTATATTCAAATACATTACAAAATACAGTACCAAGGGGAATATGTATACAATATGTGAGGTAATATATCCAGCATTATTTAATGCAAAGCTTATCAAACATTAGATATGACTCGATCCCTTAATTTAAAAGAATCCACATGTAAAGGTTACCAGGAGGAAAAGAACATTTAGAGCTGGGCATAGGGGCACACGCCTGTAATGCCAGCATTTAGGAGGCTGAGGCAGCAGGCTCACCTTGAGTTTAAGGCGGGCTAGGTTACCTAGTGAGTTCAAGGCCATCCTGAACTATATAGCAAGACCCTGTCTCAAAAACAAACGAATAGAAGAGGCAGAGGAAGAAGAAAAAAGAGGAGGAGAAGGAAGAGGAGGAGAAAGTTAAGAAGACTATGTACAAAGTAGTGTCTCTGGAATTGGGATTGCGGGGTTTTCTCTCGCTTTTTTTGAATCTGTGTTTTCCAAAGATTTTTGCGCTTATTCGATAAAGACTGTGGGTTTTCTTGAACAAACATCTTAGGCAGCTCCCTTACCCCCACCCTGTTCCCCCAGCCCGACTCCCCCCCACAGATCCCCCAAGTGGAAGGAGCTGGAAGCTGGACTCCAGAAGCAACTCTTGCCTGGCCCTGGGCCCAAGTGGAAGAGCGGTTTCTGCTGCCTTGGGAATGGTCACTGTCTTCCGTATTCTCTGCCCCGTTCCCGAAAATGATGGCAGTGGTGGGAACTGTTCCTTCCCTAGTCTTCCTATTCCAAGGGAACCCAAGGCTGTCACAGCCGACGGGGGCCTTAGAAACCCAGGTCAGTCCAGACTGGGCATTGAAGCCTGGCTTGGGGCTGTGCATGCCCTTCCAGGAAGGGCATCTCTGCCCCTGACCGCCCCCCAGTGTCCACCTGGACACCCTGCAGCCAGGGGCAGTGGTGGAAGGGGTGTCACTGTGTGTGTCTAGTGCAATGGTGTTTTAAGAAAACTGTGAAACTATTAGCAGTGCCTGGTGAAACAACTCCCTGGCTGTGGGGCCCTGGGAACCCTCATCCACCATGGGTTGTGGGGGTCAGCGATCTGTGACAGTGGTCTTCCTCCATCTACCCGCCTCTCCCTCCCCTAACTGTCCTTGTACAAGATCGAATGACTCACGTGGAGCCCGGTAGTTCAACACATCCTCCCTGCGGAGGGGCTGGAAGGTCACGTTGTTCCGGGGCTCCGCGCTCCTCCTCCTCCTCCTGCCCCGAGCTTGGGGGAGGAAGGCGCTGACCACCGCGTCCAGGAGCTGATTGTTCAGGAAGTGGATGACAGGGCCCCGGGGACGGTACCTGAACTCAGAGACCACTGTCCAGTGCTGAGTGGAGCTGTGTCTGGAGGGCAGTGCCTCGGTGGCTTGGCTGTGTGGGAGGCAAACAGTAAGCACCTCAGGTGGCCAGGGAGAGGTTGGGTGGAGACAGGGCCCCAAAAGAGACAGCCACATGCACTCACCCGAGCTCCACACGGCTGTTCCAGAGAAAGGCCCGCACATCCAGGTGCCCCAGCCTGTACGCCACCTGGGAGGAAAGACGGCACAGGGCGTGTGATGGCGGTGAGGCCCAGACAGAGACAGCCACTGTCCCCACATGTGTTCATCCCTCACGGTCAACTTTCCACAGTAGCCCAAGACCCTGGGACATCTCCCTGCCACACCCCAGCTAGGCCAGTGACTGGGCTGAGGCCTTGCTCAGTCAGACTTGGTGGTGAATGAGGCGGCTTTACATTCTTCCCTCTCTGGCCTCACATCACAAGGGGAGAGTCTGAGATGGGCTTGGCAGGGCATGCCTGTGATCCCAGCACTGATGAGGCTGAGGCAGGAGGATGGCAAGTTTAAACCCAGCCTGGGCAACTCAGTGACTTAGAAAGACCCTGTTTCAAAATTAAAAAAAAAAAGGACTGAGGATGTAGCTCAGTGCCAGGTTCAACTCCCAGTACTGCCAAAAAAAGAGGGGGGATCTGATCCTGCTCACCCACTCAGCCCCACCCCTGTGTGTTCAAAACATCAGTTTAGCTGGACCTAGGGGTGGTCAGGTGCCAGCTTGTCAAGGAGACTCAGGAGCCATCTGTGCTTTAGGAGCCCACAGTCAAGAGCAGTAGACCAAGATCAACAGATTCTACCATTCAGTATGTGGAGTGCTGTGGTGGAAGCAATAGCAACACTAATAATTTTCTTTTTTTTTCTCACTAGGCTGGCTTCAAACTCAGAGATCCTCCTGCCTCAGCTTCCCTTGAGGGATTACACACACGTGCCACTATGCCTGTAACTTTTGAATTATTATAAACTTGTGTGTTTTAGGCTCCACGCTAAGTGCTTTACTCACATTATTATTTAAAACTTGACTCAAACTTTTGACATAGGTACTGTTATTAACACTATATACATGAGCCACTAACTTGTCTAATTTCTGTTCTTTATCCTTCCTTCCTTTCTCCTTCCCTCCTTCCCTTCTTTTTTCCTTTTTTCCTTCCCTCCTTCCTTCTCTCCCTCCCTCCTTCTTTCCCTCTCTTCTTTCCTTCCTTTCTTTCTTCTTTCCTTCCTCCCTTTCTTCCTTCTTGTTTTCTTCTTTGGAGTACTAGGGGTTGAACTCAGTTAACCCTGAGCTACACTTCCAGCTCTTTTTATTTTTAAATTTTGAGGCAGGGTCTTGCTGCGTTGCCTGGGCTGGCCTTGAATTAGGGAACCTCCACTCTTAGCGCCTCCGAAGCTTTAGGGGCCCCAGTGTGCACACTTTGTCTAGCTGCTTGTGTGGTGATCATACCACTCTAGCACGTGGCAGGCAGGGATCTGAACCCTGTATGCACTAGAGCCTCAGCTGCTTTGCCTGTGATCAAGGTGCAGACAGGGCCTGCGGGCCAAGAGGAGGGACCCCCAGTTCCCCAGGGAAGTCAGAGCGCAGAGGAAATTTCCTGGGTGTTTCTCTCATACCACATCCCAAAGCTCAGGTCTCAGGAGGAACTCGAGGGGACAGGTGACGTGGCCCCTCAGGTTCTCCTAATAGTGACTGGTGAGTCTAAACCCCCCCCCCAGGGTCTCACCTGAAGTCTCCTGACCCCTCCCCCATCTTCCCTGTGCAACAGGCTCTACCCCGACCCAAACCCAGCTGAGCCCAAGGAAGTGACAGCCCCGCTCCCTAGACGCCTCTGAGACCCATGGCCACCAGCACTGACCGAGGCGTTCACATCTTCTTTTGTGGCACTTTCCTCCTCATGAAGCGACAGCTGGATGGCCCTCAGGGGAAGCTCTGGAGGTGGAAGAGCAGGTCTGTCATCCCTGGACACCCAAACTTAGCCCTGAGTTCCCTTGGGCCCACACAGGGAAATGGCTCCATTCCACAATGACAGAGGTCACCAGAGATATTGACTACATCCAAGGACTCCGTTTTGTGACCTCCCCCATTTCCCGGACCTTCGAGGCCACTGCTTCAGTCTGTCCTCAGCAGGCCACACTGGCCTGCATGATGCCAGTTTCCATCACAAACTCCCATGGCCCCCACTTACCACATGGGACAAATTTGGGGTCTGAGGAGCTCAGCCCTGGGCCCCAAATTCCCCAGCTTCCCCAGGATGCACTGCCAAGTGGAGGTGGGGACAGCAGGGCATCTGCTCATACCTCTGAGGATGGAGGGGGTGAACGCGTTCCCTGCCAGGAAGCAGCGGGCGTCGGTGAAGGCCGGGGGACAGGCACAAGCAGGCTGGCAGCCCTGCACCGGGGATATGTAGCAGTGGCCGTGGTTATAGCAGTAATTCTCAGGGCAGGACTTGTTCTGACAGAGGAGGGCTGTGGAGGGAACGGGGCTCAGCAGTCCCACTGGAGCCATCAGAACAGGGGGCCCATGGGAGCCTGTTCCCAGGACATCTTGGCTTCTTCTCCCCGTGCCTGCTCAATCTGTGTTCCACCTGTGGGCCACTCTGCATCCGAGCTGCCCTCCTCCCCATTTCTCTGTAACCCACCTTCCTTTGCCAGGTAGGTATTGGTTCGCTTCAGCAGGAGCAGAGTAGCTTTTGCTTTTGGTTTTGTTATTTTTTGAGAAGCTCTCACTATGTAGGTCAGGCTGGAGCCCAGGTTGGCCTCAAACTGGCAGTGTTCCTCCTGCCTCAGCCTCCTGAGTACTGGGATTCCACCACCTCATCCAAGCCCTCCTCCTCTCCAGGGCTTCTAGGGAGTGACTTCCACAGACTTTCAAGGGGAAAGGAAGTAAAGTGTTTGCCTGTGGCTGTCCTAAGTTCTTGCAATGTCACTGGGGCCCAAGCCCCTGCTGCCGGGCCTGCTCCTGGCTTACCTGCACAGTGCCTCCCATCCCCAGTCATGTTTGGGGGGCAGGATCCGCAGCCAGTCCCAGGTGTGCACTGCACTTTTGGGAAGCACGGCTCATCACAGGGGTCCTTGAAGCGTTCACAATGGCGGCCAAAGGTGTCACTGTTGCACTGGCAGCTGGCCTCCTGGAAGAGGGTGGTCAGGAGGGCAAACCATGAAGGGTTTCCAGTTCTGGTCACTGACTCCTCTGATGTGAGAGCCATAGACTCTGCGTCCTTGCCTTAGTTCTTTTTCATTTTGTTTTGTTTAAAATGTGGTTTGTTATGTAGTCCAGGCTGGCCTCAAACTCAATATTAGCCCAGGCTGGCCTAATCCTCCTGCCTCAGTCTCCCAAGTGCTGGGATGACAGGCGTGTGCCACTTGTCTCAGTTCTGCGAGCATCTCCTGAACACCTTAGCCAGGCAGGGCCTGCAATCCCTGCCTAACACCACACCGTCTTGCTGTCCACCCAGTGTCCCTGGCCCCTGGCTTGGCCTGCAGCAGGATCACAGGCCTGTCCCTCTCACACACATCTCCTTCCCTGAGACCCTGTGGAGTGAGACGGGGGCGGAGACAGGGAGGGAAGACAAAGCAGATGGGACGAGATTTGAGGATATGGCCAAGCATCCTGGCTTAGACTTGGATGGGAAGGATTACTTCCAGGCTGAAAAAGAGATGCTTCTGTGAGCCACGGGAAAAGAGTGAAAGAGAAACAAAGGGGCTGGGGTTGTTGAGGCAGAGGGATCTGCACCCCTCTGCCCATCGCCATGGTGATAGGCCCAGAGGGGACGTCTGTGTGCTGCTCTAGGCCAACGTTGTGGGTGGGCCCTGGTGATGGCTTCCTGGCCTGAGCACAGGACAGTGTGGGGCAGAGGCCAGTGCAGATTCCTGCCAGGGGGCAGAGACTCTCCCACTGCACTTGGTGCCCTGCACTGGGCACCGTAGGAAGGGCCGAGATGGATGTTTCCAGCCAGCCTGGCAGGACAGGTGTGGGACACTGAGTCAGCTGAGCCACTGGAGTACAGAAAGTCCTGCTTCTTCACACGTGAGTCTATGGCCCTACTGCTCACCGTACACCCTGCACCCTTTCCCCTCTACACAGAAATCCCCCACCGCTCACCTCGAGGGAAGAGTTGCCCACCCGGCGGGTCTCATTGTACAGACACTGGCTGGTTGCATTGCAAAAGCAGGCCACCATCTTGGGCTGGAGGGCAGACAGCAAGCCAGTCTGGGCATCTCGAGCTAGAATCTCCAGGGTGACTGGTTCTGGTGACTTCGGGGTCCACAGCAAAGTCCCGTTGCTCTCTGTGGGGAAGAGGAGAGGTCAGGAGCTGGGAGATTCCCCAGCGCTGTGGGCTGACACAGCCGGGTACCTAACCCTGGATGGCTGGTGCTGGGCTGTCCCCTCTCCCTGGTCACCCCCAGTGCTCATGGGGCGTGTCCTTTGAGCAAGGCTGGAGTCCTGGGGTGACCATGGCCGTGTCCTAAGGGAGAGAGGCGGTGCCAGCCCTCCTCACTGCCCACCGGTGGAGCCCCACAGAAGGAAGCCCGTTTCCCTCTCAGAGCTCTCTGTCAGGGCCTGGGCCATGATGGGGTGTTTTGGGGACAGGTGAGTGAGTGTCTTGGGGACAGGTCAGGGGTGGAGGCTGGGATGCTTCTGAAAATTCCCCAGGCTACATACACTACAGCCAAACTGGATTCGCCCCCAGCAGTCCTGTCCCTGGCCCTGATTTCCGTGACCCCACCCCTTTTTTCCCTGGGCCTTTGACCAGCTGCTCCTTCAGACACCAACCTAGAGGGAAACCCTGCTGCATGTCTCTCATCAACCTGGGCTATGCTTTTCCGGAAAGGAGGAAAACCTTTTTAAAGCATGTTAGAAGGATGTGAGAGTAAAAATGAGACGGGTCTAAGTTCCAGGTCACTGAGCTTCGGGAGAGGAGCATCTGCGATACCACTCTCTTACGCCGGGGCAGATGCCACACAGAATGAGAGGGACCAAGACGAAACAGTCTCTCCCTAGGTTCAGAGAAAGATAATGAGGCAGAGAAGTGATCATCTCTGAGGGTCTTGGTTTAGCAAAGAGCAGGCAACAGAAGAAAAGCAACACCCCTGTGCTTTTGCTCTTTGCCCCAGGCTGTACACGCTACCTCAAGGGTTCCTAATGCCCTTACTAAGAGGAGGCCACAAGCTTTTCTTGGTCTTAGCATAAAAAATCAGGCAAGAGACAGCCAGGCAAACACGGCGGACCACAAAGACAGTGAGAAAGGAACCAAGTGAAGACCTTTGTATTTCTTTAAGTCTTGTCCCAAATAGTATCTTACTTTGAACTGATATGAAAATGCTGTAAATAGGTATTTTTAACTGTTGCAGTTGAATATTCTAATAATTTTGTGAGGGCACCATGACAATTAAAGGCGGTCTCCTCGGGCAGAGATGAAATGACATTTGGATCAATTACGCATGCCCAGAGTCAGCCTCGGATTTGGCCACACCCTAGAAGGCCTGTTGCTCCTGTCCCCTGGAGGGGACCTATTTGAATTGCTGGTATTTCTCTTAGGAAATGCTGGGCCTGGATAGTCTCATGAAGAAAGGGTGAGAAATTGCACAGGTGGAAGAGGTACAAAACCACCCAGCTGGACTCTGACTCCATTTTCTCCGCACTCCATTCCCGCCCCAGACAGAGGTTCCTACCAAGGAGCCGGAAGGAGGTGTTGTTCCCTTGGAGCGTGAAGGTGATGTTCGCAGAATTGCTTGTCCACTGAAACTGGGAGGTCTGGCCCTTGTAGGCTTCGATCACACGGCTACCATTAATGGAGGGCGGGAACTGATCTGAAGCAGAGGAGACAGGATCTGAGGCAGGCTGCCACCCGCCTGCCCTCTGTTTTCTCTTTCCCTGACTTGTATGAGATGTCCCCGAGCCTGAGACCCACCCCGGGGAGCCAGAGGTAGCCTGTGTCCCCGTCCTCAGATATGTGCAGAGCAGCTCTGCCTCGGGCTGGCCATCTGCTTAAAGCCTCAGCTCCTCTTTCTTGGCCCCCTGCACTGCCATTCGCACCATTTTATGCTCTTGCCTGAACAGGAGGCATGCTGGGCCCGGCACAACGTGAACCAGAGGGTGGGGTCATTCAGGTCATCATATTCGGCCCTTGAGAGAGGGCTGAGGGCCATGTGGACAGTATCTATATGGACACTCGTGGGAGTTGGCACAGAAAAAATACATATAAAGCACTTTGCATCTAGGCTGTGGACGTGGCCATCCTGAGAGGTCAGCTGAGAAATCCATGGACAGAGTGTGGCATGACTTAGAGCAGGGGCCACAGCCTTGTAACCCAGGGTGTAAGCACGTTTTCTGTGCCTTTTCCCAAGCTGTCCCTGGTACCTCCTGCTTGGCTGTCCCCAGTGCAATCAGCTCAAGTGAAATGTATGCTTTCCTTAAACTGTCTTTTAACTAACTCCTTTCTCATAAAATACTTTTTGTTCTCTATTAGGAAGAAACACCTTTATTCTCATTAGGTATTTAAGACAGTGTGCTCCTTTACTAAACAGGGTGGTCCTCTGCCCTTTCCTCTGTCACAAGTTTCCTTTCCTTTTATGTGACCTGGTTCACCAGAGATCATTGCCATCATCACCAGTATTGATTGGGGAACAACAACCCTTCCTGTGTCTGAAATAGGGAGGCTGTCAGAGCTTCGCAGTGGTCTGGTTTTGGAGCTCTGCTCCATCCATTCATTTAGTAATCAGTTCACCAACACCTAAAGTGTAGGTGGCCCTATTCTATGACACGGCATCAAATAAGTAATGAAACAAGAGACTAGATGTAAAAAAAAAAATGAAGATGGTATTTGATCTTTAAAAATCACAGTAAAGGACACATTGCCATGAATCCCCCTCAAAGCAGTCCCCTCACTTTGTTTTTTTGTTTTTTTGTGGTACTGGGGATTGAACTCAGGACCCTGCGCTTGCTAGGCAAGCGCTTATTCCACTGAGCTATATCCCCAGCAATCCCCTCACTTTGACTACACTTCTCCCATTGTTCTTGCCACTTTCTGAAGCAGTTCTGGAAGTGCCCTTTCATGAGTGTCTTTGGTTGTGCTGTTATGGCTGCTTCAATATCCTGGATGGGTTTAAAATGTCCCCGTCTCCTGGTCATTTTGACCTTGGGAGGAGCCAGTGGATGCACGGTACCAGGTCCAGTGAACAAGGTAGACAGAGGCCCACTGCTGTATTTTTACGAGCCTGCCTTTCTGCTGGACAACATTCAGCTGCAGTTACCATATTTATGATCACACTGTGAAAAAAAACTGCTCACAAAAGAGAAATTCCAGAACTGCTTCGGAAAGGGGCAAGAATTATGGGATAAGCGTGTTTGAAGCAAGGGGAAAGATGTTCAGGCGGATTATTGAGAATGTGTCTTTTACTGTAATACGTTTTAAAATAACTTAAACATTCACCAGATATTTTGACCATACCTTATATCTGTGATGATTACAAAATACATTTAGCAGTTATAAATATAAGGAAAAAACAAGGTAGGGAATGTGGGCAGTAAGGGAAGGTGAAGGAGAAACTTTAGATAAGGCAGCCAAGAGAGGCCTGGCTGAGAAGGTGCCACACCTGTGGCTGCCAGGGGCAGGGCCTCCCTAGCAGGAGAGCAGGGTGCCAAGGCTCAGAGCTGCCAGTGAGGCCCGTGTGTGAGGAGCTCGAAAGAGCCAGGAGAACAGAGCAGAAGTGCTGGACGAAGAGGCCAAGGGCTGCGTAGGGCCTCCCGGGAGGCTGGGTGAGCTGGGCATCATGGGCGGGGTGGGGACCCAGGCGTCTGAGGGGCGAAAGGAACGAACAGTGGGAGCAGTGGGGCTTTGTGGGAGGGGCACATTCTGGGGTGGCACGTACTGAGGGTGGTATTCACCAGCCGGTACTCTCTGAAGAGCGCCCTGGTGTGAAGGCCTATGCGGAGGTCTCCAGTGACCATCATGTCATAGATGCACTGTGCGTCCCCATCACACCCAGAGGCCAGGGATCTGTTTGCCGGCAGTTGGGAAAGGAAGACCGGGGTGAAGTTGGAAGGCAGCGGCTCACTTCTTGTGCCAAGCAGTCCTGTCCCGTTGAGGGCCCCTGGAACACATGGGTGGGATGGCAGCTGTGGGACTCCAGCCCTGCGTTCCCCCTCAGTCTCACTGTGTGTGGCTCTAGCGTGGAGGAGGGCACGGAATGGCTTCCAGCTTCTGAGTGAGGGAGGGCCGCCCACGCCCCCGTCCTCTTCCCAGCACAGGTATGCAGGTGGGACGGGGGAGGGCACAGACAGGGTGGCCTCACGTACAGGCCCAAGGGAAACAGGGCAGCCCTCCCTCCCCCTGCGCCCGCACTCACAGGTCATCCCATAGTGGAAAAGCATCTCCTCTGGGCTGTTGTGGGGGACAAAGGAGCCATTGGGCGTTCTAAAGTCATCTTCTGGGTTGTCATTCCAGATCCCTGAGGGACAAAGCAGGAAAGTCCGCCACCCTGGGAAGGTGGCTGTTCCCCGCCCCGGGCTCTGGTCTTCTGCTCCAGGGAGGGAGGAGGAAAAGGAGAGATGTAGGGGATGGGGTGGCGGTGTTGGTGGTGGTGCAGTTGCTCCCAGAGCATCCCGAATGCTCCTTAGAGTGTCAGGGGGCAAGAAGTACCTGAAAGGCGGCTGAAGCAGCCCTGCCCTTCCCTGCTGGCTGCGCACCCTAAACCCCAGGAACCGGCAGGGAGGTCCCACAGAGGGTGGCCCGAGTGCCTGCCCCTCACCTAGGAGGCCCTCAGTGTGGTTCCAGTACTCCTCTGGGAGGCTGGCCGAGGCGTGGAGGATGTCGGAGAGGGCCATCACTGAGATGGTCACTGTGCTGTCAAAGCTGGCTGAGACCAGGGAGCCATTGCAGGTCAGCAGGACTCCAGGGGCAGTGAATATTTCTGTGCCTAGGAGTCAGGGAGACTGGTGAGGAAGCAGCCTGCAGCATCACCCTGGGTCTTCTGATGCAGCGAGGGGACGCTGAGATGTCCTGAGGGGGCCTTGTGTGGGGCGAGGAGGAGGAAAACCCTCAGGCTACCTTCGAGGCCTTCTTCCTGGGGACTGAGGTGAGGGGGGACCAGAGTGGTGGATCGAGCACTGGGAGGAAGGGGGGATAAAAGGAGGAAGAGTTTAATGCCCTGTGCTCTAGGGGCATCTCAGGCCCAGTCGAAGAAGGGGCAGACAGGTGATGGCTTGCTTTGCCCAATGTTGCCACCTCCAGGGCCTGACCTCCCCTCCAAGGCACTGAGCGCCTGGCTGAGCCCTGCCCCAGGGAGGCAGGGGAGGGGCAGACGCTGTCTCCAGCCCACCTTCGGCATCTTCCAGGCTGGTCTCAAATGTCACACTCTGGTTATTGTGCAGAACGCGGACCGTGTCACTGGGCCCGAGGAGAAACTGGACCTGGGTGGGAAGTGCAGGAGGCCTGAGCCTGGTCACCAGGCGGGACAGAGGCCCTTCGGATAGGTTGTGTGCTCCCTCCCTCTCCCCTTCTTTGTCCTCTTCTTCCTCCTGGGCCTCAGTGTCCAGCCAGAGGTCACTGAGAGGCTGTCTTGGGGACACTGTACAGGGACATCCTGGGCGCCCCCTGGCTCACTGTGATAGGGTCCAGGCTGCCGGCCTTGTACTGAGCGGCAAAGGCAATAAAGTTAGTGGCACTGGCTGAGCGGGTCTGGGCAGTGCGGCCCTGGAGCAGGAAGGAGGAGTTGCTGTCCTGGGCCCGGACCAGCAGGAAGTCCCCCAGCCCATTGAAGGTGAAATTGGCGCCGTCCAAAGTGAAGATGTGAGGGTCCCCAAACATCCAGGCTGGAGGAGAGCAGGCAACACATTAGCAGACTGTGGCTGGGGCTGGGGCTGCCCCGCTCCCAGACGGGCACCTGTGCAGACGGACTTCAGCCTATCGTGGTGCTCATGGGGCGAGGAACCCCCCAGACCCTTGCATCTGTGGGTCCCATGCCCCGCTTTCTCCAACCCTCTGCTTGCCATCCGCCCCACATTGGCACCGTCCTCCCTTTCCATGTGGTCACAGCCTGCCCCAGTCCCCAGCTCCATGTTCGGAGGCCAAGAGTCTCCCTGTCCCCTCACCAGGCCGTGGGGGCCTGTAGGCAGCGCAGCCAACGCGCGGCCGCCGTGCGTGGTACAGGGCACAGAAGGAGGGCTTGTCGTTCCAGCGGCAGCACCAGTTCTGTGTCTCCAGTTCCCAGTCTGTCGAGAGGAACAGCGTGCTGGAGGGTGGGGGCTGGGAAGCAGCTCGATGACTCAGAAGGCCAAGATGGCACCGGTGGCAAGAGCGTGGATTTGGAATTGGGCACAAGGCCGTTGCCACCCTACCCTGCCCAGCGACCCCTGCCCGTGACCAGGTGCCGCTTCCCTTGCAGGTGCTGGGGGCCACGCCACGTCTGGGAACGCGGTAGGAGCTGAACAAGCCCCAGGTGTGGAGGATGTGGCCAGGGCGCGGGGAGACAGAGGCTGAGCGGTGGAGGCAGCAGGCTGTGTCCCCGGTTCCCGCCCCTCTGTGCTCTCTTGCTCCCTCTAGGGTCTCCCAGGGGGAATGAACTCCAAATCTTCCCCCAAATAGCCTGCTAATGTGGGTCCAGAGGGACAGGGTCAGACTAGGTCTTCTCCCCTCTCCGGGAAAGATGTCCCCACTGATGGGCAGGCATGGTGGCACATTCCTGTAATCTTAGCACTCGGGGCGCTAAGGCAGGGGGGCCGCCATGAGTTCAAGGGCAGCCTGAACTGTAGAGCAAGGCTGTCTAAAAACAGAAAATGAGAGAGACGAAGGCCAAGATCTCTGGACTCACTCACCGAGCAGCTGGAGCAGCTTGGGGCTCTGCACGCTCCAGCCTTCCTGAAACTGCCCCCAGGGCCCATAACGGCAGCACACGCCACCACGCCAGGAGGAGAAGCTGCACAAGTGCTTGCCATGGGGAGCCCGCCTGCCTGCAAGGAGGCCACACAAGCTCAGCAGGGGCACCTTGGGGGGGGGTGGCACGATATACAGAGGCGTTATGGGCAGGGGGTGTCCCTGGGTGGGGAGCAGGGACTGGGAAAGGTGGCCTGGGCAGAGGGGATGGTGGGTGGGCTTGAAGATGTCACCTGTGCCAATGGGCTGGAACCGTAGGTCCCATCTTCCCTGTTGCCAGGAGCAAGGGCAGATCAGCCTCGGGGTCCAGCTGGGCTGCAGGCCGCTCAGCCGCTGCAGGCACTGCAGGCGGGAGTTGGGCTTCTCCTCCCTGTGCAGCCTGTAGATCTGCAGCCCCCGGACACCTGGAAAGGAAGTCCCCACCCGGGGCTTTCTGGTCCCCAGAACCTACGGATGCATTCTGCATAGCTCCTGCCTCTCTGGGAGCTCTTCTTAGAAGGACCTAATTCAAACCCGGGGTGACTCCTCCCCAAGTCCTTGTGCCTGAGCTTCAAAGCCCTCATGTGGTGGGTGTTGGGGAAAAACTCTAGGGCCAGAACTGGACAGGGAAGCCTCGCCCAGATCCAATGCCAGGCAAACCTTGGTATGGCCAACCCACCTCCACTCCATCTCTGTCCAAGCCAACACCGCTCCCTGCCAAACCAACTCCTTCATGCCAGACCCTGTATCTCAGCCTGGGACACCACCACTCACTGGTCATGCTGTCAGACTCTCCCCCAGCACAGATGCCCCAGTGACCAAAGCACAGGACAGAGTGGATGCCTGGAGGCCACTGAGAAGTTGGCACGTGAAGCAGGGGATGCTCCAGCCCCACAAGACTAAAGAGGTGACCTATGGGCCCAGGTGCCCTCTTTGGAAGAGGTGAGGACTCTAGGCCTTTAATTCCCTGAAGTCAAGGCCGGCTCCAAAAGACGGAATAGGATGCGATGTACGACTCAGCGCCCACCCAAATGCAGACTTGGTCAAGGGAACTACAATGTGCTCAGATTTTGAGATGAATATCCATTGTTCACAACGTGTGTAACAAACATACACACACACACAGGAGAGGCATCCGCAATCACACGCAGATGCATCTTGATGGAAGGGTCCTCAGGTGACAGGCCAGTCCCCTCCACAAGCACTGTGGCTTGACTCAGTTTACATTTCTGATGCGGAGCAGAGTTAAGTATACTCTCCAATATGTACAGGCCTGGGTCCCATGCCCGGGCATCTTTTGCTCTACTGTGTTTTAGAAACCGTGATTTCTTTCCCTTTGGGGTTCTGCACACCACGGCAAGTCATGTAGGCAGCACTATGGTTTGCCTCTGGATACTGAAGTCTTTTTTCAGACCCCAGGCTCTTTGAGAGCAAATATATTGGTCTTTTTCCTTTTTTTTTCTTTTCCACTTTTCTCAGTGTTAGCACAGTGTCGAGAACACAGAAAGTGCTCCGTGAATATTGACTGGCTGAATGTCAGGCCCTTGGACTCCCTCTTGGGAGGATCCCTTAAAGATCTCACCAGGGCTAGCAATCGGCTCAGGGACAGGACACTTGGTGTATTATCCCCAACTCATGACCCCTTTCCCCGCTTCCAGGATCTGGACTCCCATGTGAAACCTGCTGGGCTCCCTCATGAAGAGGGCAGTGGTGCTGTGGCTAAGAGTATGGGCTGAGCTAGCCGGTTCTCGCCAGCAGTCTGAGCTCTCCTGTTGGCCTCAGACTCAACAGGGATGCACTTCAGGACAGGGTGGGTCTAGGACCTGCCTCTAGGACCGCCACGGTGTATAGCAGGGGGACCAGAGAAGCCTGAGCCAGCAGGGGTGGCACAGTGGCGCTTTTACCTAATTCAGGATCCAGGAACTGGTCTGGACGATACTTCTCCCACAGCGACCTGGACATCAGCGGGCTGTTTTCAAAGTAGCCGTCTCCACTGCGGGCAGAGGAAAGACTCAGGACCTGCACACCCTGGCAGGTCAGGGGAGAGGTCCTGCCTAATTCCATGTCCCCTGGCTGGCTGCAAGAGCCGAGTAGGTCCACCTGGGCAGGGCACAGGGGTCTGGGGCCAAGTTCAGGCCCCCATCCTGTCTGTTTGCCTTAAACTAGGGATGGAGACACAACAGCTCAGGGCTGGTCCCCGGAGTAAGATGTGGTCACTTGCTAACTCCGGCTTGGGGACCACAGGCAAGCTACTTACTTTTCCTAGTAAGAAAGGGTGAAGAGGGCTTTCAGTAGCACCTGCCTCGCAGCATGGTGAGGCTTCGGCGCAGGGACATTTGTCAGCCCCTCAGAACCAAGTGAAACTTGATAACATGGCACTGCCAGACCACAAGTGAAAGCCATGTAGGGCAACCCGAGCACACCATAGTTTAAGAAAAAACCTGTGTAACCTTTACCCGTAACAGATGACATGTGACTTTTACGGTGACTGCCATGCGCCAGCCTGTGGTCTGGGAATGTTGTAACAGAGATGGGGCTCCTCTGTACTCGGGAACCCGCTTGCAACCATCCACAGCCCCCTCCCTCCTCGCTTCTGGGCAGCAGCCAGGCAGCCAGTGTTCCTGCTTGGCGGACAATTCCCAGGAATCAGGAAGGTGGGCCCCAGCCTCATATCTGGGCTCAGTCCCCACTTTGTCGCTTCCTCACTCTGGGGCTATTACTTACCTATTTGTGTCTCTTAAAGAGTATCTGCCTCATGGCTGCTAGTGCTAATCAGTGAAGGAATGTACTGACGTTCTGGTGTAATACATGCTGGCTGGCATTCCTATCGTTTTTTGGGAAGCCATCAACATTAATGGAAACCAGGAGGTCAGAATCACTACAACGCCCAGGGGCTGGGAGGCGGGGGACGGGCGAATCTTGGCATTGGAAACAGAAAACAAGAGGCTCCGTGGGAAGTGGGCTCAGTGGGGAGGCGTCACCCTTGTTTCAGGAGGGGAGTGAGCTCAGCAAATGGCACCTCCCGTCACCTGCTCAGAGCGCCCCGCTGTGCCCATCCTACCTGGAGAAGCCCATGAGGACAGGGTTGCCCCCGTGCGGAGCCACATCCCACTGCATCCCAGAGCTCTGGTACAGAAACAGGGCATAGGATCTGCTTCCATCCGTGGAGAGGATGGCTTGGTAGGTGTTGGTCTGGGAGGAGGGCAAAGGGGATGCCAATGAGAGACCTGCGGTCTCTTCCTGGCCCACAGCACTGCCACCACACGTGCCACCTACTCCAGTCTAGCCTGAGCAAAGGCGCGGGCTGGACATGCTGGCAAGTCTGCAGTGGGTTAGGGCAGCACCTGCTTGGGGTGTTGGAGCACCTGCCATGTTGGATCTGCCTTGCTTGTGGCTATTTCCAGGGAGAGGAAATAAAGGCTCTGGGCTGCAATGCAGTGAGAAGAGGGCTTGGAATAGGAAGCTTGGGAACTGAGCCATCCAGCAAGACACCGGCACCAGGAGAGGTTTTGTCGGCTCCCTCAGATATTGAAGGACACAATCCAGTTCTCCCCCCAAGACGGAGAGTGTGGGGGACCTGCAGGAGTGAGCTGGGGGTGCTCCCAAGGCACGTGCCTTGTCCAAAGGAGGTAAGAAGGGTGATCACAGTCTGCTGAGGTCGTGTGGCGACTCTGTGTTTAGGAGCCTGCGTGTAGGGTCAGGAAAACCTCAGTCCCAGGCTTGGCTTTGTCATTTGCTAGCTGAGTACTTTGTCATTTGCTAGTTTGAGCAAATTCTACCTCTATGGCCACTGTCTTCCTCCTGCCTAACAGGTGTAGGCTAATGTCAGGTAGACCCATCTGCGGAGCGGACATGGTGTAATTGTGTCCCCTGCAGGGTTTACTTGTGTGGGGGTGTGGTCCTCACATGGTGGTGCTGAGAGGAGTGAACATATAAGAGGGGGGACCTGGGGTGTCCGTAGATCATTGGGGACATCAGGAATTCTCATGTGATGTGTCCTTGCCAAGCCTGCACCATGGTGTTTAGACTTCCTCCCTCTGTGGGCTAAGTAAACCTCTCTTTTCCACAAGTAGCTGGTTTTAGGTACTTTGTTATGGTAACAAAAAGCTGACTAATATAAGCCTTATGAAATCGCCAGTAGACAGACACTGCACCCCTAAAGCCGTTTCCTGTTCCTGGTTCACCAGGCTGCTGTGTGGTCAGGTAGATAGTGGGCTGAGGCCGGCCTGGGCCACAGCACATGCTCACCAAAGTGGGTCGCCATGGAGACTGCCATGACTAGCAGCTTTCCTGGAGTCAGGGAGGAGTCTAGCAGAGTAGTTACCTATAGCTAGTATCCTGCCTTGTCTTACTTCCGGACTGTGTGCGGGGAGCTGTCCATGGTACACTCACCCCAGAGGTCTGCTGGGCAGGGTAGGCAAAGACATTGACCCATGTGACCTTTAGGGTCCACTTGGCTTTGTAGCTCCCAGAATTTGTGAACTTTTTAATCATAGTCTCCACCTGCCGGACTAGCGGGTTGGCTTCATTGTAGAGCGTCTCATATTCCTGGAGAAGGAAGGCAGGTTAAGAGCAAGGAAATAGGGGTCCTCCTCAACTCTGGGGCCCCACTTTCTGCTTGGGAACCTGCTCGCCTCAATGCACGCATGCCCCCAGCCTTCCCTGTCTTAGGCCTCTTCTGACCTTAAAGTCCATTTAAACTCAGGCTGCAGGAAAACCCAGTGTGGTGGAATTGGGGGTGGGGTGGTCCCTCAGCCTGCAAATCCAAGTTCTGTGAACTTAAGCTTATGCATCTCTTAGCTCCAGGTAGGTCTGATGATGTGGCCAGCATGACTACTGTTACCTCCCTATGTCTCCTGGTGGCTCCTTGAGGACAGGGATGTGTCTCTGACTCTTCAGAGCCTGTGGGTTTGCCTTGCTTGTGGCTGTGGTACAAACACACCTGCTGCAGTGATATTCATTTTCTGCATCCACTGACTGAGATTATGAACAAGTCCAGGAGCACAGACAGCGTGGACCCTCCTCAGCCTTATTTTAAAACCTAAGGCTGAATTTTTAAGCCCCATCCCTGCCACCTCAGGTCTTCACGTGGTCGAGGTAGGGTGTAGACATTCCTCCTGTTGGCTGCCATTTTTAGCTCTGGTCCCTGCCCACAAGCTCAGGCTGGGACAGTGGGAACACCCTGAGTTATTCCATACAGCCCTTTGTCTCCTCTGGCACGCTGCTGGGTACTTGGGCTTTGAAAGGCCCACCTGGTAAAAGATGGTCCCACTACGGCCGCTGGAGAAATCAGCATTGTCCCAGAATGGAGCCACGGTGGCCACAGGGTGCTGTCTGGTGAACCCTCCTGGGGGTGGGTTGGGATAGGGGTAGATCTGGTTGTCTGACTCCGGGAAAAAGATCTGGCCATTATCTGTGAACTGAGCACCAAGGTTCTTGGTTAGTTTTCAGGGAGGGAGGCGATGAGATGTCCCAGCCTTGGGCCAGCGCCCCGGAACTGACATCCCAAGGACTTCTCTGAGGAGAAAGTCAGAGATGTCAACAATGCCTGCAAGATCACCCCATCTATGTCCTTTGTTCTGAGAGAGCCCTGCACACAGTAGCCTCACACATACTCTTCCTGAGGATGTTCCTCAAGTCTGAAGGCACCAGCTATGTCCTGCCTCAGTGGTAGGCCACTAGCTGTGGCTCAACCTTTCACAGAGGGGTAAAGCCTCTCAGCTTCATCTTGAAGCTTGTGACCCAGCCAATGGGGCTAAAAGAACTGACATCCTCGGTCCCATTGTGTCGTTGCCTTTCACTGTGTGTTCTGCTAAGTCCGCTCCCCGAGCGAAATGGAGACACAGTGTTCCAAGTCTCTTGTGGGACTCATGGTCCGGAGAACAAGGAACTAATCCTAGGAAACAGAAATGGCACCAAGTCATATTTCCCAGGTATAGCTTCTTACTCATATACAAATAAAAATAATGAAATGAAAATGAATAAAAAGGCATTGTGAAAACAGCAGTGAGCTGATAGGCCCCGATCTATTTTTACTTAGGTAAGGACACTTTTGTCCACACAGGAAGAGAATCTTTGCCTTGCTCCCTCTTTTCCTCAGGAGACCCCTGAGAGTAAAGAGGGTGTCTAACAAAGACGGGGTCCATTCTCCTTTCCTTGTGGCTGTCTCCAAGCTGGACATGGAAGCATGGCCCTGGCAGCACAAGCCATGAGTCTTGCCACTTGGGCTGCAGTTGGAGACTCACATAGAGGGAATCCCACAGAGAGGAGCCAAGAGGGAAGCCAATCTTGATCCTGAAGAGTTGCGAGGTAAAGTCCGCTCTCCTCTCAACAAAGTGCTGGTCTCCTGCGTTTGTCCCGTATGAGAAGAGGGGGACACCTGGGCCAGCAGGGAGAAGAGTATGAAGTCCATGTGGGCCTTGGCCTTTCAGGCTCAAAGGAGGCCCCACTGGGCTTCCCCTACATTGTTCCTCACGCCAGTTCTCTGTTCCTCAAGGGGTTCCAGGACACCCTGACTGGAAAGCCCCATCTCTCTGCCTTTCCACGGGAATTTAACCCATCTTCTCAATTTCTCCCTCAACTGGCCTTCTCGAAATTCCCAAATCTGGAGAAAAACAAGTCCTGCTGTCTAAATATTGACATATGATCTTGCCTCTGTATTAGTAGCCATAATTCTTTTCAAGGATTAAAGACAAAACTTTGACACTGTGAAGAGTCATATTTAAAAGACCTTTTCACCAGCCAGGCATGATGGCGTATGCCTGTAACCCCAGCATTCAGGAGGCTGAGGTAGGAGGACTGTTGCAAGTTCAAGACCAGCCTGGGCTACAAAGTGAGCTCAAGGCCAGCCTGAACTGCATAGTGAGACTCTGTCTCAAAAAAGACAAAAAAAAGAAAAAAAAAAGACCTTTTCATGGAATAGAAATTGTTTCCTAAGATGATATTTCTCCAGATAAACATGAAGACATCCTCCTCACCGAATTTGTTCCAGGACTTCTCCCTGGAGCGGCTTGGGCTGCATTATGAGAAACATCCTAAATTTCTCAAGCGGGCTTTTGTACTTATCAGTAGCCACGGACCCATTGGCGCCCTCATCTGGTCTGGCTTGGAATACTGTAGGGGTCCCTACAGAGCTCACTGGGAGCTTTTTCAGTAACATCCCCAACCTGGCCCACAATGGCCACCACAGTGCTTTCATACAATAAAAATCTATGTCCTAGCTACTTCCTCTAGAGGATTCTTGCACACACTAACCTCACTACTCTAGCAACCCCAAATTCTTTAGGGTTCCCCTTTCATTGCAACACTAGGACTCGGTTCTCACTCGCATGGCTTGCCCCAGCTGCTCAGACCCTCCTGCTTCCTTGGGAGCTCCCCCTCCCCCAGCCCCTCTTCACTCTCACCAGGAAACCTTGAACCTATTTACCCCTTCTTCAGGGGCTTTCCACTGTGTGCACCTAGTGCCCTGGCCTTGCAGCAACAGTACAACCAATCCGCCCCTTGATGAATGGCCCCAGGGCCCTTTCCCTACCTCCAGCTCCCCTCCCAGTGCCACGCACAAAGGCCTCTTCAGAACCCAGCAGTGCCCGCCCACTGTGCCCTAAGGCCCTTCTGATCTGAGGGAGCAGAGACTGGACAAGCAGCTGGGATTGTTACACCCCCTCAGAAAGGAATATGGGGAGCAGCTGGATTTGCAGTGGCCAGGCGGGGCAGAGGAGGTACCCAGGGAGCTGCTTCCCCCAACTACACACAAGGACCCTCGCGGCAAATCCAGTCGGGTCACCACCACCACAGCCTCTACATCTGCGGGGGGGGGGGGGTGGCTCCCACCTGGAGGGCGGCGCTCACCTGACTCTGGCTTGACGGGACCCAAGGAAGGTGTAGAGCGCGAGCTTCTGAGTGTGCTGGGAGTGGAGGTCAGAAGGGTTTGGGGGGCTGTGGGGAGTGGAGAGGTCACTGTGCTCGTGGAGGTTGTGGTCACTCCTGGACGTACAGGGAGAGACGAGGGAAATGGCTCAGACAGCCAGCAAACAGCAGTCAGAGACTCAAAGGCACTGGGAGCTGGACAAGACAGCTCAGAGCCTTCTTGACTGTCTGCTGGTCACACCCGACCCACTCCCACGTAAGCTGGTCTCTGCTGGCGCCAAGTCACTCCCACACCCCACTCACTTTAACCTCTGAGAACCTGACCTCAGCCCTGCCCTGCAAGGCTTCTTCATGAAGCGGTCAGGCACTCCTCTAGGGTGCCTGGAGGCCAGGGCCACTATAGATGGGGACACCGGGTTCCTCACCTACCTGAGGTTTGGGCCTCCTCTGGGGAGCCCGAGGATGGTGTCGATGGCGAGGAAGGGCTGGTCACAGACACGGGAGGGGTGTGCCCTGTGAGGCGGGTGGTGGGGCTCCACATGGAACTTCCTGCAGGAGCAAGGGTTGGCTGAGCAAATGAAGAATTACTGATGGAAGTATCCAAACTTGGCGTGCTCTGGTCTGTGTCCAGCTTAGCAGAAGAAGCAGAGCCAGAGGAAGAAAAGTCTGTGGATGGCTGCAGAGCAGGATGGTTAGATGGTGAGGAACTTCTCAGAGTGGTCTTGCTCGAAGAGGAGTTTGTAGTTGAAAATGATGAGGCCAACGTGGAGCCCACTGGACCACCATGACTGCTTGCAGGACCCATGTACGGTGAACTCATCCTGGGGGTGGAGGTAGATGGCGTTGTCTGAACAGTTTTACTAGTGGGTGGATACTCATGGGTGGGTGTGGTGGAGATGCCCACTGAGGACAATGTAGTGTTTGGCAAGGTCTTGCTGTCAGAACCTTCAGGATGAGAGACCTCGGCAGTCTGGTTCTCCTGGGCCACTGAGCTTGGGCTTAGTGTCAGAAGCTCGCCACTTGTGGTCCAAACTAAGGAAGGAGAATGAGAAGCAACATCAGCCTGTGCAGTGGGACCCACCACAAGTGGCCCATAAGTTGTCAAGGGTGACATAGTTGGAGATGTTGTCTGAGTCCCGTGGCTGTCACTGACTGGGGTTGAAAGAGAGGTTTTAGTGGTGTCTGAGGGTGGCAGGATGGAGGCATCAGTTAGCGGAGGCATGTGCCCATTTGGAGTGGACGTAGGTGGGAGTGTGGCTGTTGAGATGGTATCTGTCACCAGGGAGACATGCTCAGTGGAAGGAGAGGTGTGACTAGTGCTTTCAGGTTTTCTGGTGGTTCCTGTATGTTGAGTCTGTGCCATCTTGGAAATGGCTGATGTTTCCTGAGAAGAGGTAATGAGAGAAGTTGAGGTTGATATGTCACTTAAGTCAGGGGTTCTGCCTATACCTGAGACATCAAACGCGGTGGGAGAAAAGGTGCTGTGGACCAAAGCAGACTTCACTCTCGTCCCTTGGGTACTGTCACCCCTGGTGGCAGTGGACGTTTCAGTTAGTGATTGAGTTGTTTGGCTGTCAGTGAAGGGAGTAGAGGAGAAGCTGGGAATGGAGGTGGACAGGTCTGGGAGAGTGCTTCTGGGACTGCTTGTGCTCCTTGTCGGGGATGAGGCAGTGGGAGCTGTGCCTGAGTGTGTGACGGCATGTGCTTCCACAGAGACCCCCACACTCGGAGTCTGCAGGTTGGGAGGAAAAGAGGTTGTGTCCTGAGCAGAAGTGCTGGGAGACACTGTTGTTGAGAGTCCTGCTGGTGTGGGTGTTATCAAGAGCCCTGAGGCGATGGGCACAAGACTTCTGGTTTCAGGTAGCAATGTGTCCCTCGCGTTTCCTGGAGCAGAGTCTGTGGAGGCTGTCGTGGGGACCACCACTGATGTCACTGAGGGTGTGCGGCTGCTGACATTGGAAAGGGGTGATGCCTCCAGAGAAGAAGATGGCTCCTGAGAAAGGGTCCCTGCCAGAGTGTTCCCACTTGGCGAGGATGAACGAGCGGTTGTGGTCACAGATGTGCAGGTGCACACTGGACATTCCCGGGTGGCCTCTATGCTTTGACTCTGTTGACTCTGAGGAAAGTTGCTGGACGGTGGTGCTCTTGATTGTCCTGATACAGCTGTCATTGAGAACCCTGCGGTGACCGGAGTGACGCTTCCTGTTACAGGTGGGGATTTGTCCTGGAGCGGAGGAATGGAGTAGAGTAGAGGATTTAGGGTGGAGTCTTTCCTGGTGACCACCGCTGGTGTCACTAAGGGTGTGCTGCTGACATTGGAAGGAGGTGAGGTGGTGGCTTGCAGTGGAGAGGACACCTCTTGAGAAGCTGTCTCCATCAGAGCATTTCCACTTGGGGAGGAAGGAGGGCCTGACGTGGTCACTCCGGCCAGGCTGCTGGTTTGAAATTCTCTGGTGGTCTCCACACTCTTAGTCTGGTAGTCCTGAGGAGGGGGAGATGTGTCGGGAGATGAGGTGCTGAATGGTGGTGCTGTTGACAGTCCACTTGGTGCACTTGTCACTGAGATTCCTGAGGGGACCGCAGTGAGACTTCCGGTTGCAGATGGGGACATGTCCCCTGTGCTGCCTGGAATGGAACCTCTGGAGCTTGTCCCATGGAGCACCTCTGATGTCACTGGAGGTGTGCTGCTGACACTAGAGAGTGATGACGTGTTTCCTCCCTCTGTAGTGTACCCTTGGGGTGACAGAGAATGTGATGTCGCTGCTGCATTATTTCCTTTAAACAGAAGATGCAGGGCCTTGTGAGATCAGAGAGCTTAGCTCAGTGAGAGCAAAGGCATGACACAAGTGTTTTGCACATGTAGCACCCCACATCAGTTTCCTAGAATTCTCTTCCCTCCAATGGCTGTGGTCAGGCCAGGTATTACCAGGTCTCAGGCATTAAGCACAGCTGGGGATCTGCAACATGGGCGCTCACCTACTGACCAACATCTGTGCCTGTGTTCTGCTTCTACCTGCGCCATGTTGGGGTGGTGACAGGGAGTGACTGCAGACCCTTGCTTCCCTGTGTGAAGCCTGAAAGCCCAGATCTGCACCCTTCTGTCCCTCAACACTGGTACCTTAAATGCACACACAGATCTGCTGATCAAAGCATGTCGGTCTCCCCATGTCCTATACTCATATTTTTCAAACACCACCAAGGAGGTCAGCCCACTTCTCCTGTTCTCATCTCTAGTCCTATCAGTTTTTCTTCTCATCCTTTCATCCTATCCCTAAAGTCTCTCCCCCAGGAAAAACTCCACGATCCTCTGTCCCCACTCATCTCTCAAGGAGCCATCTGAGAAGCCTCGAGACCTGGCCAGCAGCAGGCCATTGCTTGGAAAACAGAGACAGCAAAACGGTGCATGTGGGCCATCACGCGCAGCATAAGGGACGTTGCTGTCAACAGTGGGCCAGGAGACTGTCTCATCCAGTGAGGGTGTGGAGATCTTCATTTGCATGTGCACTCGGTGATGTCTGCACAATGATTTTACTGTCTCACAAGGTATTTCTCACATGGTGTCCCCGCCTTGCCATGACCCGTGCCTGTGTGTGAGCGCTCTCCTGGTCTGAACATGGTGCTTTGGCACCTGCTAAACCACTTCCTTTATTCTGTCAAAAGTAGTTGAGTGAGAGCTGGTGATGTGGGCCAGCTTAGGAAGACTCCAGTGAAGGTGACACTCTTTCTTCCTGGGGACACTGGGAGGCCTTTTTGGGAGTGGGATGAGAAGAGTCTCCTGCCTTATGTTCAACTGCATAGTCCAGTGAGGGTGAACCTTCTAGAACTTTCAGTGATAACAAAGCTTGCTGCACGCGTGCCACAGACTCACCACCGCTGGCACAGTCACTCATTTCGTGTCGGTTTCCCCAAGCACAGTCACTGCTACAGTGCGTGCCCCCACTTGGCTCCTGCTACCTACAACCCCTCCTCTGTCACTGAGGCCAGCCTGGGTAGTATAACAAGGTCTTGTCTAAAATAAAAGGGTGTAATCGAGCCGTTTTGGTTGTTCTTCAGTTTTGGTGCTTGGGAAAACCCAGTGTTTGGACCCCATTGCAAAGAGCCATTGAAAAGGTCATAAAACCACAGTTCTGAAGAAAAGAGTAGAGCTAAGTCATCGAGAAAATGCCTCCTCTTGATACTGATGTACTCTCATAAGGGAGTTCGGTACCCACGTGGTTGTAATTATAACTCAAGTGGTATGACCATAGGCAAGAGAGTGCGGCCTTCCATTTAAAGGAAGCACATAAGAAGCTTGGTTACAGAATAAAATCCCTGAAGTAAATAGAAAATGAGAGAAATTCTCACAGGATGCGGAGGAAAAAAAATCAAAGAAATTAAAATGAGAAAAGGAGAGATACGGAGAGGGCCTGTCCTAGAGACAGAATCTACATGCAGTAAGAACACCTGAAACGGGACAAAGCAAATGAAGCGGAAACAATACTTATGGAACTGAGTGTAGAAAACTGTCCAGAACTGAAGAATGAAGCAGGCCTGCAAAGGACGAAGGCTCCCAGAGAATCTTTAAAATCTTATGGGAAGAAAGCAACACCTAGACATACTCTCATGACTTTTTTAAATTTCGAAAAATTTTGCAAGTGTCCCACAGAGAAAGCCCCCCCCACCTGAGTACAATAAGACTTTTCTGACTCCTGTCTGTGTTTCTTGCAAGGATAAAGGCAAGATTAAATTGCAGCAATGACTGGACCCTTGTCAAGTCCACAGTGGAGCTGCGGGGAGACAGCAGCTGTGTGAACTCTTTCAATCTGAGTTACAGGCGGCACTCATCCTAGGGGATCCATTCCAGCACCTCAGTGGACACCAAAGGCTCTCATAATAGTGAAGGCCACACACACTAGGTTTTCCAATACATACACGCCTATCATAAAGTTTAATTTGTATATTAGACACATCAGAGATTAACAATAGCTAATAATAAAGTAAAATATTTTAACCATATACTAAACACAAGTTGTTTGAAACTATGAGTTGTTCATTTTTGGGATGAAACTTTACAGTTTCTGGGCTGTGGTTAACCGCAGAAGACTACTGCAGAGGTTTACTTTTAAGTAAATTAAATTTATATTTACTTTTTTTCACTTTTAACATTTGTCTCAATCTGGCAGAACTGTAAGAAGAAAAAAAATGCATACTGTAGTCTGGGCTACATCCTAATGTAATACTAATTTAATGTTGAAAATTTACAATGTTGGGGCTGGGGATATAGCTCAGTGGAATAAGCGCTTGCCTAGCAAGCGCAGGGTCCTGAGTTTGATCCCCAGTACCGCAAAAAAAAAAAAAAAAAAAAAAGAAAATTTACAATGTTAATTTTAAAAAATGTATTTCAGAATTGTTTAAATGCCAGTTTGATGTTGCAAAATATTTGATGTCACCCTGACTTGCTGTGCACCAGCCCTCTGAGCTTTGCTGTCTAAGTCTTCTCAGTCAAGAAAGAACTGAAAAATCTTGAGTCTTTTTTCCCTTAGGAGCTTGTCTAACTTACTTGGCTTCCGTTAGCTCCCGGACACTAGTGTTCTTTGCTCTGGTTTTGTTTTCTGTGGTACTGAGGGTTGAATGGAGGGCCATTGTGTTAAGCTACAGCCCCCATCCTTTTTCTTTTTTCTTTTTATTTTGAGACAGGGACCGGCTAAGTTGCCTGGCCTGCGTTTGAACTTTTGATCCTCCTGCGTCAGCCTCCCACAGTGCTGAGAATACAGGTACACCCCACCACGTTCACAAGGAGGTGATCTCCCAGGGAGAGGGAGGTTCCAACACAGTTCCTAGGGTTAATCATGACCCCACCACTTTCTCTTAGAAGAGAGTCATGTGGACTTTCAAGGGAATGAAACTATGTATGAATCAGCTCTGACTTATGAAAGAGGAAATGACTCTCGGGGAAGCCTGTGGACTTAATAGTAATAAGCCCTGGGGACATAATGTCTAAACCCATGGAGACCAGGCGTGGGTTGACCTGGCTTTGAGGTCCTTCATGCCCTATGACTTTGACTCAGCCTGAACAGGGAACTTCCTTTATTCAGAACCCGCTTTTTTCTAGGACTCTGAGCTCTGCCTACAGGCTGCTTGATAAAATTGCCAAACTTGGTATCTCCGAATAAGGTTTAGATTTTTAAAACCTTCCCCATGTAAGTATCTTTGCCCTTATTTCGTGTCCTAAGAGCATAAGGAACAGGGTTGGTTTGTCGTCAGCCTTTTAGTCTACAGGCAGAAGCTACTTCTAAGCTGAACTGAACTTTCTGAACTTGGAGATTCTCGGCAGTCAATGTCATTTTAGAGCCCACATCATCTCTGTTAAAATCAGTATTGGCAGCAAAAGTTTTATAATAGCATAGTCCATTTAAAAAAATTTTTTAAAAAATAAATTGGCTAGAGCAACAAATGTGAAGGCAACATTATGTAATACAGCATCCAGTGTTAATTCCCTATTATCTCTTATATAATTTTGTATTTCCTTTATTGTTTTTGTGTTATTCTGGTTTATATGTCTCTGTTGTTTTGTCTTTAAAATAATAAATAAATAAATAAATAAATAAATAAATAAACCAGCATGGCTCTGTTTCAACAGCATGACCGAAGAGCTAAGTCTTTAACCACAAAACCTCCAAAGCCACACCATGTGTAAGAGCCCTTCTCCCATGCAGAGCTGACGTCAGAGAAAGAAGGAAAATAGGAGGAGAGAAGCTGGCAGCAAAGAAGATGAGTCAGTGCACTGCTGGATTTGCTGTTTCTGAGCTCTGTGGCTTTGGGTTTAAGGACTAGAAGGGAAAGAGACCACGGTCTCCTATCAGGACACTGAACTGAGTTTCCCCTGTGTAAAACCAGATGCTCTAGTGGATAAAGCAGAGTGGAAAAACCAGAAAGAAGTGTAGAAAAGGAAGCAGAATGAAGGATAGAAAAATGATAGGAAGAAAAGAAAAATGGTAGAATAGAATAGAATATGGGAACAATGAAAAGTAGAACTAATGATGCCAAAAGTTTGTTTCTGCAGAGACACAATGGACAACCTCCTGGCAAGGTCAAGGGAAAAAGAAAGGAAGGAAGATGGACGGGGAGAGGGAGGGAAAAGAAAGGAAGAGAAATGAAGGGAAGAGCAAGAAGAACAGGAAAGGAAAATATTATTAGGAATGAAAGAAGGGATATAATTTAGCTGAATTGGACAATTTCCTTAAAATATAACTGATCAAATATGGATTGAGACAAATAGAAAATTTGCATATAAACTATTTTAAATTTTCAGCACTTTAAAAAAGAATCTAGGGAATCCGGGAGTGGTGGAGCATGATTATAATCCCAGCATTTGAGAGGCTGAGCCAGGATGATTGCCACAAGTTTCAGGTCAGCCTGGTCTACATATTTCAAGACCAGCCTTAATCCTGAACTATATACCAAGACCCTGTATCAAAAAAATTTTAAAAATAAAAAGAATCCAGAGGGCAGGAGACGTAGCTAAATAGCAGTGAGCATGTTTAACATGCCACAGACTCTGGCTCAACCTGCAGCAGCACCAAACTAAAAAAATAAAAAAGAGAGAACAGAGACAGAGACAGAGACAGAGACAGAGACAGAGACAGAATACCCATCCATCCACCGAAACATAGACCAGCATAACTTTATAGATAATTTTCATCAGACAATCAAGGAATAAATTATTTCAATTTTTTTTGAGACAAGGTCTCACTATGTAGTTCGCGCTGGTCTTGAACTCACTTTGTGGCCCAGGCTGACCTTGACCTCACAGTGATGCTCCTGCTTCAGCCTCCTGAGTGCTGGGATTATAGGTGTATACCACCACACCTGGCTGATTTCAATTATTTTTGGAGGCAAGGTCTTGTTATGTAGTTCAGGGTGGCCTTGAACTCACAGTGATCCTGTTGCCTCATCCCTCAAGTACTAGGATTATGGGTGTGCACCACCATGTCTAGCTCCTTGATTTCAATTTCTTTTTTTTTTTTTTTGTGGTACTGGGGATCGAACTCAGGACCCTGCGCTTGCTAGGCAAGTGCTTATTCCACTGAGCTATATCCCCAGCCCCCTTGATTTCAATTTCATATAAGCCTCTTTCAGGGTTTGAAAAAGAGAAACACCCTACAATCAATTTTATATGGTTGATACAGTTTTAATACCCAAACCAAAGACAGTATAACAAAGGAAAGCTACAGAATAAGTCTCAGTAATAATGTAGACAGAAATATCTTAAACAAAATATTGGGCTAGATACGGTGGCACAGACCTGTAACCCCAGCATTCTGGGAGGTCGAAACAGGAGGGTCCCAAGTTCAAGCTTACCCTGGGCAATTTAGTGACTTTTAGAGACCCAGCACCCCACAAAATGTAAAAAGGGTTAGGGATGTGGCTCAGTGCAAAGGCCCTGAATTCAATCTCTAGTAATTGAAAAAAGATCAGCAAGGTAAATCAGATATGATTTATGTGTGTGTGTGGGGGTGTGATGGCTAAACTTAACTGTCAACTTGATTGGGTAGGGAGCTGCTTAGGGGATTAGAAAGAACACTTGTAGGCGGGTCTGTGTGGGTCCTGCAGTGCGACCTCTGAGACCATATCTAGTCTTTTGCTCCTTCCTTCCGGCACCGCTCTGCTCTGCTTTCTGGCTGCCACCAGGAGAGCAGCGTTGCTTTGCCACGCTTGTCTTCCATGCTGTCTCTGCCTTGGAGCCAGCTATGAACGGAACCCTCAGAAATCGTGAGCCAAACAAAACTTCCCTCCTTGAAGTTGTGTCAGTTTTTTGCACCAGCAACAGAAAAACCGTATATGTGCATATGTACGTATATCCGTGTGTGTGTGTGTGTGTGTGTGTGTGTGTGTGTGTGTGTGTGGTGCTGGGGATATAACCTTGCTAGGCATGTAATTTACCACTGTGCTACAGTGCTCAGCCCCCAGTATTGCATTATTCTTGGCAGGGGCAGATTGAGACAAGGTCTCATTATATAGTTCAAGCTGGCTGTGAACTCAATATGTGACTCTGACCAGCCTAGAATTTACAACAATCCTCTTGCCTCAGCCTCCCAAGTGTTGAGATTATAGGTGTATGCTGCCCCACCGACCAACACTGGATTTTTTAAAAAAGTGTATTTGATTAAGCTGAGTTGAAAACAGATATTAATATAAAATTAATAAAAATCAATATAAAACTTAATAAATCGTATAATTAACTTAATTATATAAAAATTAATATAAAACTTAATAAAAATTGATGTAAGACACCATATAAACAGGGTGGAAAGCAAACATGATCAGCTAGAGATAGAGGAAAAATATTTAATAAAAGTCAAGAGTAATTCTTGTTAAAAGTTCTAGCAAATGAAAAGAGAGATGCTAACTTACTCATTAACAGTATCAATAAAAAGCCCATGACACACACAATATCTAAAAAGGTAAAGCATTTATAAAATTTCCCTAAAATAAAGAAAAAGAGCCAGTTAGCACATGCCTTAATACCAGCACTTAGGAGGCTGATACAGAAGGATCACTGTGAGTTCAAGGACAGCCTGAACTACATAACAAGACCTTCTCTCAAAAAAGAAAAAGTAAAGAAAAGCCCAAGATCCCAGCACTGCCTGCTTCTATTAAACATGAGGTTAGAAGTCCTGGTCAGTGCAATAAGGCAAGAAAAATAAATAAATGTGAGGGTATAAAATATTTCATTTTTGTATGGAAAGGAAAAATCAAACATGATTATTTGCAGATAATATAACCATTTACATAAGAAAGCATCTCAGGATGGGGGTGTAGCTCAGTGGTAGAGTGCTTGCCTAGCATGCATGAAGCCCTGGTTTGATCCCCAGCACCAACAAAACCCAAAAAAGCCTCTGAAATCTATAAGCAAAGTTCTACATACATGCTCAAAATCGTAGAAATAACTGCATTCCTGTATATTGGTGAAAGAAAATATTTTTAAAAATGTGTTTATGACAGTGGCAAAAAAAATATAAAGCACTTAAAACAAATTTAATGAAAGATGTGCATCATGTTTATGTACGAGTTTTACAACTTCAGTTGAATTATATTGAAGAAGACATACTGTGTACATGTTGGGAAAGACCAAAAGTGCATCATCTCACCATCCAACAACTACACTGTTACTCTTCCTTCTAAAACTTCTCCTTTGCTTTGAAATACACTTCTGGTTTAAGGTACCGGATGTATGTAAGTTTGACTTTACTGAGAGCATGAGCATTTCCTCGTGTCACTTTACTGATACCATGAACATTTCCTTGTGTTACAATGTTTGTAAACAGGGCCCAGGAGAGTCCAATCTTGTAAGTGTTGGGTTACAGGTTTATCCCTTCTCTTTTGGGAGATCTGGAAGAGCTGGCTCAGGGCAACAGAGTGAGCTCAACCCAAAAGCAAGAACTAGGGTGCCGTATGAAACTCCCCTCACCGAGCTTGGGAGGCCCCTTTCTAACAGAGCCATTCCAAGAGCCAGAACCCACAGGTTAGATTTCCAGGTTCCCGTGGACAGGAGGGCATCACAAAGCCTGTCCTGCAGTCACCTGCCCGACTGGTAAGAAGAATTCCAGATCCTGAGTGTTCTGCTCTACCTCCCTTGTAAATTTTTTCTTTCTTTCTTTCTTTTTTCTTTTTTTGAGACAGAGCCTCACTGTGTAGTGCAGGATAGCCTTCAACTCACTTATTTAGCCCAGGGTGGCCATGCACTCATGGTGATCCTCCTGCCTCAGCCTCCTTGAGTGCTGGGATTACAGGTATGTGCCACCACACCTGGTAAGTTATTTCTGAATAAGCCTTACTTGATGCTTATCCTGTGTGTTGTGGGAGTGATTAAAAAAAAACTATGGTGAATGGCTAAATTAAAATTAAAAGTATATTACAATAAAGGATTCATTGCCATGAATTCCCCTCAAAATACTCACTTTGAACACACTTATCCCATTGTTCTTGGCAATGTGTACTTTACAGTAACAAGTTTTTAAAATGTAAACATTCATGGTATTATTTTGGATCACTCTTGTGTTTATTTATTGTTATTCTGAAACAGAATCTCACAAAATTGTCCAGGCTGGAGTGAAACTTAAGTTCTTCCTGCCTCAGCTTCCCTCAAATCTGAAATCACTAGTATGCACACAATATTTTAACCATTAAATATTTAAAATGGTGTTGTTTCAATATATGACCTGAAATGAACATATAGACAAATTTCACACACACACACACACACACACACACACACAATCAGCTAACATTCCATCATAAGTGAAGCTTACCGATATTTAGGCTGCTTCCAGGGTGTTGCCATTATAAATAAAGCTGGGATGACTCTCTCTCTCTCTGTCTGAATAATTTGTTTTGCTTTCATTATTTCAGCTCATTTCCTTAATATAAGTTTCTGTGAGTGAAACATGCTGTTATATAAATTTTCTTGTCATTCATACCTTCTGCCAAATATCCAGCAGGAAGGTCAGGCCAAGTTCCAGTGTAACAGGCAGGGTGCAAGTCCTGCTTTCCCTGATCCCCTCTTAGAAAAGCTCTTCGTTTCACAGTATGGATTTTAACTCTCACTGAACAGGCAGTTATTTGACAGTTTTATCCTTACACGTTTATTTAAAGAATTTGCTAATCGTGATTGACTGATTGGAGTATCCTGTGATAGCAGGTGGGAAAGCAAATGACATACTTCGGGTTGGTGGCATATTTTATTGTTCTGGGAGTGGCCACAGTGAATGCCTCTAAAGCTATCAGATTGTGAGAAGGAAGGAATTTGCACTAACTACAAGAACAACCAAACTATAGTTTGTTGTGTTTGACCTTCACCACTAATTAAAGAATAAATCTAAACCACTCCTTTGGAAATTATTCACTATTTAGAAATAAACAGTTCTCAAATAAATCCATCTACTAACATTGACTAGGTCAATCTTAGATAGGAAATTCTGGGAAGAAGACAGAAGTTCTTTTCCATATAAAAATTGTTAAAGGGCTGGGGATATAGCTCAAGGGTACAAGCGCCTGCCTGGCAAGTGCAAGGTCCTGAGTTCGATTCCAGGTACAAAAGAAAGAAAGAAAGAAAGCTGAAAATTTTCAAAAGATAGCATTACACGGAATTCCTGGGACCTGTAAGAATTCATCCTTGGTCCACCCTTGAGCATCTCAGTTCCTGGTTATAGGCTGCTGTTGTCCAGTAATCTGTATTTCACCAGGTGCCCAGGGTGACTCTGACACAGGAGGCCTATGAACCACATGTGAAGATCCACTGCCTTTAAATTACATTTTTAAAAGTATCTACTTTAACAAATGTCCTGAGGTGGGAACTTCCAGGAAGATGGAGGAATGGTGAACAGCAGAGAAACAGCCTCTCCAAGATTTAGCACGCATATGCTGGAATATAGCAGTGTGAGGAAGCGAAGAAGGAGGGAAGAGAGAAAGGAAGATCTGAAGTGACAAAGCCCATGGGGAAAGCAAAGAGAGCCCTCAATGTAGAAAGGGGAAGTAGCAAGCAACACTTTCCCTGTGAGTCCTGACTCGTTTCATGGGAGGGGTGGCTCAAACCTGCAGATTCACAGTGACTATTGGTGACCTAAGTGTCATAAACAATACTATATGCCAGTGTCAAAGAAACAGACCTAGGCCAAATGGGCAACAACTTCTCAACCCTAATAAACTGAAGAGGCAGGATTTTGCAACAGACTCAGAACCCCAAAGCTATATACATATCTGGAAGACATTTTTGAAAAGTAGTCTTTTCCTAAGAGTTCTAGATACTACAATAAAGCTACCTGCCATAAGCACTTTACAAGCATCAAACCAGGAATTAAACTGAAAAGAAAAAGAAAGAAAATGAGAAGACACTCAAGCAAGATGAAATCCCAGAGTTCCAGCTCACCACAGGCAAACCCAGGGGGAAATGAGGTGGAACAATTAAAAAGCCACCCACCCGGACTCTCTGCAGTGGTGACAGCAGAAGTTAACAAAGCAGATGAATGAGGCTCTAGGAAAAGATTCAAATCAGAAGTAATTTCTCAGAGAACTACAGAGATGGAGACCATAATGAAAGACATGGTTAGTGACTCTACAGTGGATACAGATTTTTTAAAAAGAAGGCCTTAGGAAAATGATGGGAAATCATGTATGTCCAACATAGTAAGAAATGGAATCCATGAAACAAATTCAAACAGATATCCAGGAGATTAAAATTTCCACTGAAAGCATACATGGCAGAATGAGCCAATCTGAGAATAGAATATCATATATAGAAGAAAGGATTACAGTTAGCAAACATGAAAAAAAAATTTCCTAAAAATAGCAAGGGACCATGAAAAATCAATCCAGCAGCTACTAGATGCTGCAAAGAAGAAATAACCTAAGATTGATCAGAGTCAATGAAAAAGCAGGAGATAGTGCAAATGACATAAAAACCCTGTTCACAGAAGTAATGGCTGAAAACTTCCAAGTATGAAAAGAGAATTTGACATACAGTAAGAGAGGCATATAGAACTCCAATTGGCTATGATAAAAAAATAAACCAACAAACTACACTAAGGCATATAATAGAAAAGATTTCAGAAATTCACCACAAGAACAGAATATTAAAAGCTGTTAGAGAAAAGAAACAAATCATCTGTCAAGGAAAGCCCATCAAAATCACAGCAGCTTCTCAACACCAACCCTCAAGTCATGGAGCACTTGGAGTGAAATATTTCAAGCCCTAAAAGAAAACAACCTCCAATCCAGATTGATGTACTTTGCAAAACTACCTTTCAAAATTAGTGAAGGGCCAGGTATGGTGGCATACACCTGTAATCCCAGCACTTGGGAAGCTGAGGCAGCAGGATTGCTGCATGTTCAAGGCCAGCCTGGGCTACAAAGTGAGTTCAAGGCCAGCCTGAGATGCATAGTCAAACCCTGTAGCAAAAAGACAAAACATATTTTTGATGGGAAAATAAGATACTTCCATTACAGAGAACACCTGAAGAAATTCGTGAACACCAAAGCAGCACTCCAAAATGTTCTAAAGAATATTTCAGAAAGCAATAACAAGGACTACAACCCCATGAACCCCAACAGAATGAAATTACCAGGCAAAGCAAGCAATTAAACAGAGGAGAAAAAAGGGGAGCCAACAACAAGAAAATAACATGACAGAGATAAGCCAATATCCTTGAAAAGTAGTCATTTCCTAAGTGTTCTAGATACTAGCAATAAAGCTACCTGCCATAAGCACTTTACAAGCAAATTTACAATTTGGTGAATTGTCTCAATTCAACAATCAAGAGAAACAAACTGGCAGAATGGATCAAGGAGCAAGATCCAACAACATGCTAAACATAAGAAACACATTTAATTCCAAAAGAAATTTATAGACTAAATGTCAACAGATAGAAAACAGTGCTCTATGGGACGGGAAGCTGGAAAAAAGCAGGGATAGCAATTATATTTGCAGATAAAGTGGATTTCAAGCCAAGACAGATTAGGAGAAAGAAGATCACTACAACCTTGTAAAGAGAACAACCAAAAGGAAGAGATAACAATGATAAACATGTATGCACCAAATACCAGTGTACCAAACTATATAAAACAAATGTTAACAGACTTGAAAAATCCATTTAATTAGCACACTAATGTAATTGTAATGGGGGGGCCCTCAATAATCCACTGTCTTAAATACACAGATCAACTGCACAAAAAAATAAAAAAAATATCAGAACTTAACCAGACTTTTAAACAAATGGACTTAGTAGTTGTCTACAGAGGACTCCACCTCACAACATCAGAATACACATTCTTCTCAGCAACACTTGGGATGTTCTCTAAAACAGACTACATACTAGCTCATAGAACATGCTTAAGTAAATGCAAAGGAATTGAATTATCCCATGCATATTACCAGACCACAGTGTAATGAAATTGGAAATCAATGGCAAAAGAAACCACAAACACTTAAAAACTCATGGAAATTAAATAATACCCTCCAGAACAACCAGTGGGTCACAAATGAAATTAAAGAACCAATGAGACAGTTTCTACAATTAAACAATAATACCACATCAGACAAACAGAGCAAGCTCAAATAAATCTCATACTTCTAGAAAAAGAAGAGCAAGTCAAGTACAAAGGTCATATGATGGAAGAAATTATAAATATTGAGCACAAATTAATGCAATGGAGACCAAGAAAACAATACAAAGAGTCAGTATATTGAAGAGTTGCTTCTTTGTAAGATTAAATAAAATCTATAAACCTGTAGCCAACTTTATCAAAAAAGAAAAAAAAAGACTCAAATTTATCAATAAGGAAAAAACAAATTTATCAATAAGGAATGAAAACAGTGAAATTACAACAGATCATGTAAAAATCCAAAAGATCAATACCTACTTTGAGAATCTGTATTTTAGTAAGATGGAAAACACATATGATATGGACAGATTCCTAGATACATATGAATTACCAAAGCTGAGTCAAGAAGATGCAGAAATTCTAAACCATATCAGCCAATAAAATTGAAGATGAAATAAAAGCTTACCCACAAAGAAAAGCCCAGGCCCTCATGGATTTGCTGGTGAATTCTACAAAAAATTTAGAAAAGGCCTAAAGATGCTACATCTCAAACTCTTTCATGAATTGAAAGGGAAGTAATATTCCCAATTCCTGGAAGCAAGGATTACCATGACACCTAAACCAGAGAAGAACTCAACCAAAAAAGAGAACCACAGGCCAATCTCGCTAATGAATATAGACACAAAAATCCTCAGTAAGATACTGGCAAACAGAATGTAGCAAATCATCAAGAAGATTATACACCATGACCAAGTGGGATTAATACCAGGGATGCAGGGATGATTCAACATATGTAAATCAATAAATGTAATATAACATATTAATAGAGCCAAGAACAAAAATCATATGATCATCTAAATAGATGCGTAAAAATCATTTGAGAAAGTCCAACACCCATTCATGATTAAAAAAAATAAGCCTACAGAAAATTGAAAAAGATGGTTTTTATCTCAATCTGATAAAAGTCACCTATGACAAACCAATAGCCAACATCATACTAAATGGACAAAAGCTGAAAGCTTTCACTCTACAAACAGGAACAAGACAAAGATGTCCACTATCACTACTTTTACTCAGCGCAGTTCTGGAAACATTAGGCAGAACAATTAGATAAGAGAAAGAAATAAAAGAAGTAAAAATAGGGAAGGAAGAACTTAAATTATCATTATTTGTGGAGGACATGATACTATTCTATGTAGAAGACCCCAAAAACTCCGCCAAAAGCTTGTAGATTTGGTAACCAAATTCAGTAGTACAGCTGGATACAAAGTCAACATTTCAAAAATCAACAGCTTTCCTACACACAAACAACAAACTCCCTGAGAAAGAGATTAGGGAAACAACACCTGTCATAATAGTATCAAAAACTGAAATACTTAGGAATCAATCAAACTAAGGAAGTAAAAGACCTTTAAATTGAAAACTATAGTACTCTGAAAAGGGAGGTTGAAGAGGACATCAGAAAATGGGAAGATTTCCCTTGTTCTTGGGTAGGAAGAACCAGCATAGTGAAAATGGCCATACTTCCAAAGTTGTTATTCAGATTTAATGCAATTCTGATCAAAATACCAACGGCATATCTCACAGAATTAGAGAATATAACCCTAAAATTCATTAGGGTCTTGCTAAATTGTTAAATTGCCCAGGCTGGACTCCAGTTTACACTCTCCTGCCTCAGCCTCCAGAATAGCTGGGATTGTAGGTTTGCACCACCGTGCCCGCTGCACTGTGTCCTGGCCCCCCCTTCTTTCTGTGCCCACCACCCATCTCCGGGGCAGAAACCTGAGTCACCTTCCTTTCCTCTTCCTGGCCCCCAGCACCAGTGTGGCACAGTACTGTCTCCCACCAAATGACCTCCCCCATCACCCTTTCTGTGGCTGCTGCCTCTGCTGCCGTTTTTGTTGCTGTCATCTTGTGTGGGTTTTTGTTTTTCTTTTTGGTGGTGCTGGAGATTGAACTCAGGGACGTGGTACTGAGCTACATCTGCAGCCTGCCTGCCTTTCCTCTCTCTGTCTCTGTCTCTCAATGTCTCTTTTTCTCTCTGTCTCTCTCTCTGTCTGTGTCTCTCTCTGTCTCTTTTTCTTTGACAAGATCTCACTAAGTCACTAAGTTTCCCAGACTAGGCTCAAACTTTGAATCCTCCTGCCTCGGCCTTCCAGAGTGCAGAACAACTCCCCTGACACCCACAAACAGCCCTTTGAGCTCTTCTCTGGAGTGCCACTCCTCCACCCATGCTATGGTTTTGATGTGGACTGAGCTTGTCCGTAGAGTCTCATCTGATGGTGGCATGGTCCTCAGCGTGCTATGGACCTTTTAGAGGAGGCTGCAGTAGGGTCCTTAGGTCAGTTAGCAGTGCCCTAGGAGGGATGGTGGACCCCGCCTCTCTCAGGCTTCCTGTTCCAGCTATGTGATTGCTGGTTCCCCTGAGCACTGCCCCTGTTCTACCATGAGTTCCTCTCCAGGTGCCCCACACTGTGAGCTAAATAAACCTCTTTTTGGCCTGCCTCGGGGGTTGTGCCACAGTGACGGAGCACTGACTGATATACCCTGCTAGGCGTCCCTCACGGTGCTGTTGGGCTGACTTGTGACAAGAGTCATGGAGGGCTTTCTCCTCTGTCCCCTTAGCAAGGATGGCAGCCAGGACACTTTTCCAGGGCAGGCAGCTGCTTGCATCCTGGGGACACTCGTCCACTTGTCCTCACCAGAGCTGTGGAGACTGTGACTAGACTCCTCCTGTCCTCACAACTGCAGTAATGATACCGGATGCAAGAGCCCCAAAGCGGCCATCTTTAGAGGAGCCTCTGGTGGCTGAGAGTCCCCGGAAGAGCTCTGTGGCAGACTCTGCTGGGTCTCAGGTGAGGAACCCAAGGTGCGGGGTCCAATTTGCCCAACGTCACACATTTGCCAGCTGAGGGCTGCATCCCCGTGGTAGGGGACAAGTGGAAAGATGTGACTTGGTGCTCAGCTCTGGTCACTGGGGGGTGGACAGCTGGAAGGAGAAGAGCAGTGGCCACTGCCCAGCCCCAGGTCCCCAGCCTGTGAAGGCGTCTGCTCCTGGGAGTAGTCAACATTTTCAGAGGCCAGTGATGTGACACTCAGCTATTTCAGTCAATTTTTCTGGAGTCTCCTTTCTGGGATGGTGTGGGAGTGAGTTGTGGTGGCTGTTGACCTTGTCGGGAGATAAGTTCGCTGCCTGATGACAGGTGTGGGCCACGTCTAGTGGGAGAGTTAATGAGAGATTCTGTGCTCCTGCCTTAGGACAGCATCCCCCACCTACAGCAGTGACCTCTCTTCTGAGGCAGCTCAGGCCCCTCTGGGCTCCAGGAGGGTGAGACGAAAGCATAAGAGTGTCCCTTCAGGTAGCCCTCGGTTGACCCAAGATAAGAAGGTGACAGCAGGCATGTTGTTGATGCAGGAGGAGGAGGACTGACATTTCTTCCTGACCAGCGGGAGTCACTCCCTCCCAAGAAAACAAAGCTAAGCCTGCAGCTGGGTGCTGGGGTGGGGTCAGTATTTATTCTTAGCTCCTGATCTGTTTGTCTTGTGTTTTTCCTGAAACTGGGGGTGAGAAACCCATCAACTGCTTCCCACCTGTCTCTTCTTTGGCTGTCTTTTCTCAGTTGGCAGCACAGGCCCTGGCTGTGGGGGCACCATGGGAGGAAAATGAACAGGAGGTGGTCACCGGAGGTCAAGAGCCAGAGGCTGACCATGTTCGAAGGGCTCCGAGTCAGCCATGACCAGTGTTGTGTCTGCCCCTGGGAATTTTCCATCTGTGGCTCCTAGAATTTACCACGAGGAAAGATGTTGATTCTAAACACCCTTAGAAAGCTGGGCATGCTGGGTGTGGTGGTGCACACCTGTGATCCCAGCACTTGAGAGGCTGAGGCAGGAGGACCACTGGGAGTTCACTAGGCTGCATAGCAAGTTCAAGGCTGGCTTGAACTACATAGTGAGACCCTATCATACCGGAGCAGAAAGCTGGGGTGATTCCCTGGTTCCCTTGAACACAGGCTGGCTGTTCTTTGACTTGGAGAAGAGGGGGAAGAAGTGGGACAGTGGGGCGGGAGACCATATGCAATTGCTGCCTTTGACACCTCTTACAAGCCACTTTCTGAGTCTGATGCCTGCGGTTCATGGCAGAATCTGGTGAGGCACAGGCTTGTTCCAGGCCTGGAGTCAGTCTGAGCAGCATTTGCTGTGTGACCTGGGGAAGTTACTTGACCTCTCTGAGGCTTAGGGTCTTTGCCTACAGCTTCAATGATAGCTAATAGCAACACTAGTGAAGTAATATTGGTAAAGCACTTGGTCTAGCACTTAATTCAGTAGCTTAGTAAACGGTCTTCTGCTTTGCCCAGTTTCTTTGTCTCTGCAAGGTTCTGTGGTACCGGCAAAGGCAGCACTCCTGGGCCCTGTGTTCTCGGAGCAGAATCCACTTGCTGTTGCTTGTGCACTTTGTAGATTTCGGCTGTAGCCGCCAGGCCACACCACCACACCTTCTGCTGGATGCCGGTGGCCTCCCACCTACCTCTGCCTCCTCCAATCCAGTTTCCTTGCAGCATCCACAGCCATTATCCACAGCTCCAAAATTGGAGCTTGTCCCTCCTGTCCCTGAACACCCTCACCGTCTGTCCCTGTTAGTTACTTAACACCCATAGGGGCCCATGGCTCCCAAGGCCCTGCCAACTCAGCACCGCCTGCCTCTGTGAGTCCCCCAAGGGGCTGAGCTCTTTCCCTTCTACACAGCATCTTGCCCTGCCTCACTGCACCTGGCACCTGCTTCCCAATGACTCCGTAGCCCACACATACAGCTCTTCCTCACGGAAATGGATACCAAGCTTCCTGCATTCCTTTTTTGGTGTGGTGGTACTGGGGGTCGAGCCCAGGGCCTTCACGCTGAGTGACAGCTTGAACCTTTTGATATATTTTTTTGAGACAGGGTGTTATGGTTGATACATTGTGTCAACTTGGAGAATCTAGAGGTTTAGCTGAGTGACTCAGGAGGAAGCTGGGGTGCTTACTTTGTATACATTCTGAGCCTGTGGAAGAGGAGGACATGCAGATTGTGTGAGAGGTTCACGCCCCCTGGGTGGGGGTAGCCTGTTTACAACGTAAGGGAGGAAAAGAGGCTGCTTGCAGCCATTCTTCCCTTTTGCCGGTAGTTTTTGCTGTGCTCTGTTGCCATGAAGTTTGCCCTCTGCCATGTGCCACTCTGCCTCTGAAGCAGCCAAGTATGGACTGAAACCTCCACAAACTGTAAGCTAAATAAACCTTTCCTTGCTTCATTTTGGATGTTGGGTATTTTGTCTCAGCAACAAGATAAAAGGAACCAAGACACAGGGTCTCACTAAATTGTCCTCATAATGCTCCAACTCGCTATCCTCCCACCTCAACCTCCCCCAGCACTGGGGTCACAGGCGTGCGCCCCCAGAGCCAGCTCATGTGCTCCTCACCCTGCACCAGTTCCGCAGAGCACTGCTCCCCTGGTGGTTGGGATCTTCTTTGTGATTAGCCAAGGTCTGCATGTGGCGAGCACAGCTCCAGGAGCCTGCGACGCGCCTGCCCAGTCTCCCTGGCTGCACAGAGGTGGGCTGGGAAAATGGTGGACATGGGACAGGCTTCCTCAGAGAGCTGTTAGTTTCTGAGTAAGCGAGGAGACCACCTTCTGGGGTGGACGTGTACAACTATGGGTTAACTGTGCAACTAAGCCGCCTGGGGAAATTGAGGCAGCCGAGCTCCCTGAGGAGCTGGGTGTGTGTGATACCGGACAGGTATGGGTTCAGGTGATGATGTCAGCTGAGTGGGGCCGAGTTGAAAAGCCCTGTCTGAAGTCCCTGCCTCCTCAATCACTGTTCATTTCTTCTGCTTTTGTAACTTTGCTTCGTGCTGATTTCCAATGAAAAATTGACCCGTAGGGTAGAAACAATACGAAAATGGAAACGGCTTAGTTCTCCACTCTGGGGTGGACACCAGTCACCCGAGGGACAGACATCAGCACAAAGACGCCCTTTTCTCCTCCTCTGAGCAGCCCTGTTGGGCGTCCTGCACAGTCTGCTTCAGGTGAGTGGGTCCGCGGGGCTGCGAGTGCCTCTGTCCTGTGCTCCGTGGAAGGCCGGGCTGCAGGTGGTGGTTGGTGGAAGTTTGAACACTGCTATGGAAATCTGGGTGCAGGAGGAGAGGAGGGTCCTGGACCAAGCTGCCTTCTCCTGGGTCATGTGACCTTCCACAGGTCACTTCAACAGAGCATTCTGGGACACAGGGACCGTGACTTACTCATCTCCAGCCCGCAGTGACTGGCATGAGCGGAAATTCAGCCAATAAATTACCAGCTCACATCTGATCTCCCTCCTCCTCTGAATTCCCCAAGGCCGTGGGCATGTGGCTTTTGGAGCCCAAACCACAGTGCCTGTGTGTCCTTAAATGTGGACAGTCCAAAGCCATGCACTGGGGAGCACTCAGTACAGCACCAGATAAAAATGCAAAACCCACCCTTTCCTCCCTGGGGAAACATTCTCTTTCCGAATGGGTTCAAACACACGGGCACCCTTCTCTCGGTCTGAGAGGCTTCGGTGAAGCCTACGCACTGTGCAGGGTGGACAGATCGGCACGTGGGCAGTTGACAGTCTCGGTGGGGACAGCTCTGCAGTGAGACTTGAAGGCCTCCAGGCTGTGACACTGACCATCATGAACCCTTCAGGAAGCCTTTCTGCCCACTTGTCCCTGGCGGACTCTGGCCCGGTCCCTCTCCCGTGAAGCCTGAAGGCGGCACAGGAAGGAGGATGCTCGTCCCTAAGGTCAGGGCCCACTTTCTCCTCCTTCCGGACCCCCTTGCTCTCCTCACTCTCCATGCCCAGCACTGCAGGTTGCAGGAGCAAATCTGTGCCCACCGTGGAGACCAGCACGCCAGGTCACGGTCCTCCTCTCTCACCCCTGCCGCTTCTAGCCTCCTTCTCTCTTGACAAGGATTCTGTGTCTCCAGGACAGTGAGGCCCCCACTGTCACCGGTCAGGCTGTCCCTCGGGCAATAGGACAGCGGCCCCAGCACCATGGCTGGCCCTGAGTTGAAGCTGTGTTGGAGGTCCCCTCTGGGGGACACCCCAAAGGAGGCAAGCATCCCCTGCGTCCTCTGAAAAGGGAAGTCCATCACCCTAAGGGACACCTGTTAGGTGGGTGTGGCACCTGCACAGACCCACAATGACAGGTCTGGCCTCGCCTGTGTCCTCTGCCTCGGCCCTGCGCTCCTAAGAACTGGCCCGGATTTGACCCTTGGGTCTCAGGAAGAGACGTCTTGTTTTCCTATGCAACACTGAGCAGCTCCGACATGAGCTGACAGATCCGGGACTTTGGCCCTCCCTGGACAGCGCCACCTGTACCTCTCTAAATTCCATCCCCATCCACTCTGCTCAACTCCAGGTTGACATGGGTGTCCTTGAGGACCCTTCCTCTGGCCACCCTCAGGTCCCCGGGGTCTGCTGCATGAGCCAACCCTCCTTCAGTCTCTGCCCCTGCACCCGTTTCCTGCTGTAACTCCAGAAAGTCCCAATAACAAAGGCAATGTTAGGGCACATGTACAGAATAGCAGACCTGTAGGCATATTATAACAAAAGTTAGAGATCAATTCATGGTCTGCGACTATGCTCATGCCCCCTTCACCTGGCTAGGCTTGACTATCTAGGCCCAGATGTCCTCCCTTAACAATGTGTGGGGTCAAACCGACTGGCTTGTGTTTTAAAAATATGCAGTGATTCCAACTTGCTTCAAGGGCTTCAAGGCTGTCATATTTGGGGGAAGACTGGCACAGGCAAGGGCACCTTCAACTCTGCCTACTCTTCTCAGACCCCTCTCTCCCAGAATGTTCTGGTACAAACCTGCCTGACAATACATGACATAATTCTTGTAGTCCATGTAACCAATTATGTAATGACCTGCTCTCATCTTTGCACTTCCCACTTGCAAACCATATTTAAACTGAACTCTGGGCTGGGGATATGGCTCAGTGGAATAAGCGCTTGCCTAGCAAGCACAGGGTCCTGAGTTCGATCCCCAGTACCGCAAAAAATAAATAAATAAATAAATAAATAAATAAACTGAACTCAAACCTGACTCAGGGCTGGTGATTTGAACCTGAGTTCCCCAGCCTGTTGGGTAATAACAACTGCCGTCTAACTCCTCAGGAAGGCACTTATGCCACTGAGCTATATCCCCAGCCCCTCGTCTAACTCCTCGGTGCAAAGTCTTCTGTTTGGTTTGATGCTGTTTTTTTTTTTCTGCAGCAGTAATACCAGAGAGCTCACATGAGTCACCTAAAAACATCTTTTTAAAAAGTGCTAGGTGCCCCCTCAGGAGAATTCTGACCAATCTACTTGAACTAAAAGGGTAGGGATTATTCTAATCCAGCTTGGCCCATCCTTCCAAAAGTACAACCCGATTTAAGGTCACTGTCCCTTGTCCCCATCTGCTTGCTAAGCTGGGCCTATTGTTGTGGACTAGGGCCCAAGGACTGCCACACAAGGCTCCTTCCCTGCCCCAAAAAGAAGCCACTTGAAACAATTTCCTTCTGTTTTCTCTTTGGGGAGCTTCTCTGGTTTTCCCCATGGTCCCCAACCCCTGAGACTAGAGGAACTATTACTGTTTGTAGCAATATGATTTAAAGAAGAAAGATCTGTGACCACTGGGACCCCCCCCCATGCCATGGGAGCCACAGAGACTAAACTCCAAGCTCAAGTCGGTGGTGATCGAGTTCAGGGAAAAATAACAGGGGGACCACTGTGAAAGTGTCAATGTGCAGAGAAACCCTGGCAAAAGAAAAAGACAAAAGGGAGGAGGTCTGAACTTGAGCTGGAGCCCAAACCAAAGCCGGTCTGGAGTAAGTCAGGCGGGGTGTGGTGGCGCACGCCTGTAATCCCAGCACTCGGGAGGCTGAGGCAGGAGGATTGTTGCGAGTTTGAGGACAGCCTGGGCTACAAAGTGAGTTCAAGGTCAGCCTGAACTGCATAGTGAGACACTGTCCTTAAAAAAGACCCAAAAAAAAAAAAAAAAAAAAAAGAGTAAGTCAGGCTATGACTGTGTTGGAATGTGCCTCTCCCAGTGCATGCAGCTGCCCTATGCTGGCAGGTGGCAGGCTAAACTTGACCCTGCTCAATTGGCAACAGCCCAAGCTGGGTGTGGAAGTGCACACCTGTACTCGCAGCACTTAGGAGGCAGAGGCAAGAGGATCGCCATGAGTCTACATAGCGAAACCCTGTTTTGAAAAACCAAATAATAGCCAGGCATGATGGCGCACGCCTATAATCCCAGCACTCAGGAGGTTGAGGCAGGATGATCATTGCAAGTTCGAGACCAGCCTGGGCGACAAAGTGTACTCAAAGCCAGCCAGAACTTCATATCGAGACCCTGTCTCAGAAAGACAAAAAATAAAAGAAAGAAAAAAGAAAAACCAAACCAAAGCAAAACAACACACACACACACACACACACACACACACACACACACACGGAGTCTTTCTTACATTCTCTGCCTGTTGGTGAATTCTTTTCAACAGGGGCTGGGGATATAGCTCAGTGGAATAAGCACCTGCCTAGCAAGCGCAGGGTCCTGAGTTCAATCCCCAGTACCGCCAAAAAAACAACAAAAAAAGAAGAATTCTTTTCAACATCCGTGTCGCTAACCCTCTGTAATTGTCTGGAAGATCAGTTTTGGCTGAAATTGGCCGGATAGCTCAGCATATATGTGGAAGGAACTCAGACTGACAGACGGAGGGTGCACACTGGAGGTCAAAGGCAGAAACTAGGGGACTTGCTCTCAAGGCCTCAGTCAGCCTGGAGAGAAGCGGCTCACGGAGCCACAAGCAAATCGAAGTGTGATCAAAAACACGGTGACTGCTGCCCCTGAGCGCCATCTAGTGGAGAGGCCGGCCAGACTTGTAAAAAAAACCACCCACATCCACCTTCCTCACTGAATCTCTCACGGTGTAACTCCTGGCCCTTCCTCAATGACCATGAAGTACATTTTTAATCTGTTCAGGACATTGAGGCAGCCAGGACAGCACAACTAAAGACCCACAGGAAAGAGGGCTCTAGAGTTGCTGCAGAAAGTGGCAAGCACGATGCGATGAGTGTGTTCAAAGTGAGGGGAGGGTTTGGAGGGGAAATTCACAGCAATGCGTCTATTACCATAGTACATTTTTTAAAAATTTCAACACTGATTTTTTAATGACACCTTGGATGTGCCTGTGTGAAGCATGTAATATGCCATGAAACCAGAGGACAGAAACGGTGGCAAAGCCACTGTCTGAGCAGACAAAGGCCAGCTGCTTCTCGGTCTCTCTCTGCAGTGGAGACACAAACCACTTGCCAACCAACCATGCCAAGCCCACCTCAGTCTCAGAGCTGGACCCAGATGCTGGGCATACAGGAGACTGCAGGGCCGGGCTGGAAAGCAGAGCCGTCCGCCTGAGCACAAAGCAAGCCACATTCGGAACAAAGCAAGCTGGTGAGTGCCAACCCACCTCAAGGACAGAAGGCTCTGACAATTGTTTCCAAGGACCCACAGAGAGCATCCCAGCAGCAAGTGTGAAAACAGCCTAGACTCAAGTATGGCGGGGCATCAGTGCTCCTCAGAGAGCCAGAGGAACAGGAGACTGCTTGGGTGACGGGCCTGCTCCAAGGAGCAGCTTGTTCCCAGCCAGGCCCTCATATGGCTCGATCGCATGCTCAGGTACCCTCTGCTGTGCTGATGCCGCCTGCTGTCTTGGCCCTGCTCCCTTTGGTCCCCATAGCAGCACATGGGCACTGGGGGGACGTCGCTCTGCTTGCATTGTCCCCCACTTCCAACTCCCACAGCAGCACTTGCCCTGAGGGACCCTCTGTCCCTCGCTGCAGACCTTCCCAGCTCCTCCTGAGTTCCATGGCACTTGCTTTGCAGCAGTGTGGCGTTGGTCCCAAGGAGGTTGGTTTTTGTTTTTTGAGACAGGGTTTCACTATGTAGTATAGGTTTTCCTTGAACTCACAGCGATCCTCCCGTGTCAGCTTCCTGAGTGCTGAGATTATAGGTGTGCGCCAACACCCTAGGCCCCCTTAAAATTTTAAGGAAGGCAGAACCTTCCTGGCACCAGCATGATGTTCCTGGCCACCACTGCATTGCTCCCGACCCTCTCCCCAGGCGTGGAGGGTCTCCTGGGTGAAAGCTTCCCAGCCCTCACCGTCAGCTGGACCGGAGACACAGACACCCAGCAATACAGGATGGAAAGGGAGGGGAGCCCCAGCGAGCCTGTGCTAACCCCCTCAACTCCCCTGCGGCAGGGGCGTGGACTGCGCAGCAGACCCAGCCCGGTGCCCTGGGGCACCAGCAGCCACCCAGAGGCCTTTCAAGTCCAGGTAAGACCACAGGCACCTCCACAGCTCTTGTTCCACCCTGCTTCTGCCCACGCCCCTCCTCTCGCTCACCCTCCGCTGCGCTCTCTCCTCCTTCTGTGCCCGTTGCTCTGACTTGTCTCTTCCTCCTCTGTCTCGCCCTCTGGCCTGTCTTTCTGTGACTTTCTTTCCATCGCAATCACCCGCTTTCCAGTTTTTCTGCCACAGTCATCTTAATTCTCTAGCACCCCCCTTCGCTAGGAGTTCTGCCTATTTCTCTATACAAAGTACTATATGCCCTGATTCCCAGCCAGGGATGGTAGCTGTAACCCCAGCACTTGGGAGGCTGAGGCAGGAGGATCATCGTGAATTCAAAGCCAAGCTTTGAATTCACAGTGAATTCAAGGACAGCCTGGACTACCCCATGTCAAAAACAAACAAACAAACAAACAAACAGTCCTGATTCTCCAGGTGGTTCCCCAAACCAGACCACCCCTGTCTTCCTAGCATTCTCCCCCACATTGCCCCATCTCTGCCCAGAACCTTTCTCTCCAACAGCCTCCCCATCCCTTAGTGCCGCTCGGCTGCAGGGCTTACCCAGGAAGCAGCAGAAGAGGCAGCTCAGGAGCACCCAGGGGTCCCTGGCCCAGGGCGCCCCCCTCATGGCCCCACACAGTCCAAGGCTGGCTACAGCTGTGCAGCACAGAAGTGGCAGTGTGCGGCACGGAGAGCGGCTGTCCCTGGCAGCTCTCTCTCAGGTGTGTTTCCTGCAGGGCTGGTGAGTACCCAGGAGGACAAAAGAGGGCGGTGCCCATGCCACTCACCGGCCTGGCTTTTCTCTCTCCCTGCCCACCCTCTGCCCACCAGGAAAAGGTCCGGATACACCCATCGCTCTGGTCCTCGCTGGTGGAGCCAAGGGCAAGAGGGGAGAGAAACCACACACACACACACACACACACACACACACACGCCTGTGGCCCTGAGCCCTGGCCTTGGACCCCCGATGGCCACAGCTACAGCAGGAGAAGCTGAGTCCCTTCAGACAGAAGGCAGGGAAAGGCGAGGGCTAAGAGGTGCGCGTGGGCTGTGTGGACAGGGGGGCGAGTAAACCACCTGAAGAAAAAGCCAGGGGAGCCAGGCATGGTGATGCACGCCTATAATCCCAGCCCTCAGGAGGCTGAGGCAGGAGAATTGTCACAAGTTTAAGGCCAGTCTGGAGTACATAGTGAGTTCAAAGCCAGCCTGAACTACATAGAGAGACCCAGCCTCAAAAACAACAAAAACTCAAAATGAAAAAATTAACCATGGGCGGAATCCTTGGGCTGAGGGGTGGGAACACCTGCAGGTTGTGTGTTTGCGTGTTGGGATGGGGCCGTGGGCCTTTACTGCTCACGCGGCTGACCCTCTCTCATGGTGGAGCCTGAGGCCACCAGGGAGAGCGGCTGGATGGGTCTGGCTCAAGTAGAATCTGGGTACAAAGAGGAGCAGTGACCCAAGAGGAAGTCTGAGACACTCCTGGAGGCCTGGGTCTCAGTCACCCCCATTTTGACCTCTTGGGACTCAAAAGCTCAAGCAGGGAGGAATGGGGACCCCACATGGGTGTGGCGGGATGAGCTCTGAAGCCGGAAGGGAAGCAGTCGGTGTAGCCATGGGAAGGAAGATGACAATGACTCCCTCACCCCAGAATCTCCACCTCTGATACCCCAAGATACGATCACTCAGGCGTAGCATCTGCAGGGTGGTTGGTTCCCAGACTCCGCAGGCCCCAGAGTGAGGACCGAGGTTTCTGCACGCCCAGGCTGAGCCAGCCATGGCCAAGCGGGGGGAGAGGCTGGCATGGTGCTACCTCAGAGGACCCAGGTGCCCTGACACCTTGTTGACCGTTTGCCTTCTGAAGCCAAAAGCTTGGCTATGACCCAGGCTGAGGGCTGGAGCCCGCTACTATCCTGCTGTGTCACCACTTGAGGCAGCAGCACAGTGTCCCTGCCCCTGTGAGGATGTGTTGATTCTATCCTTTCCTGGGAGCCTGAGAGACAGAGGGTGAGGAGGGACTGGGGCACAGAGAGTAGGAGAATGTCACTCAGGAGAATCTGCATGGTCCCCAAGGCCCGGCCAGACCCTCAGCATTGTTTCTCTGGGTTGGTTCTTGCTTCGCACCCTCCCTGTTAAGTCACCATCTGGCCACTTTGGTGGCACGAACCAGACTGGCTTCCTACCTACAGACTGCCAGACGGCAGAGCTGAACATCTGTTTTTTTTTTTTTTTTTTTTTTTTTTGCGGTACTGGGGATCGAACTCAGGACCTTGCGCTTGCTAGGCAAGCGCTTATTCCACTGAGCTATATCCCCAGCCCCTGAACATCTGGTTGACCCAATGCAGCTGCCTCCCACTTGCCAGTGCGAGGAGGCTGGCAGTGCAGGGCATTCTCCGAGGCCACTCTCGTAGCTGGGTCCATGTAGGCATCAGGACAGCTGAACCGAGCCCTCACTCTGCCCAAGGTAAACTGCAGCCCCTTTGAGCCACATTTCCATCTACAAAATGGGAATGACAGCACCGACCCAAGGGCTGGTAAGGCTGAAATGAGCTTATAGATGTGCACATGCTTTACAGATGTCAGCGCACCTGTAAGGGCCTCGCTGTATCCTGACAGCATACAAGTGGGGCCAGTCACCTGTGCGTGAATTCCCAGGCCTGTCTACTGCACTGGTCTTTCCTGTGACCCCTCTGGCACTGGGGATGAACCCAGAGCCTTTGTACTGAGCTACATCCCTGGACCGTTTTATTTTTTATTTTGAGACCAGGGTCTAAATTGCCCAGGTTGGGCTAGAACTTGCAATCCTTCTGCCTCAGCCTCCCAGAAAGCTGGAATTACAGGCATACACCGTATCCTGGTGGGTTTTAACATTCGGAAGGGGAACCAGGAACTTGGATAGGAGCACGCTACCCTTACTCATTTTCTTCCTGCCTACCCGGTCCCTTCCGCTTTCTCTCTGAGCCCAGCTCCTTCTCAGCTTTCCCAACCCCCACAGAGAGGGTGCTTCTAGGACTCTGTGCTAGGTGCCTCTGCCTCCATCTGGGTGGGTCCTGGGACATCTGTTTGTTTTTCCTTCACCTCATGGGGACAGGGTGGGGGTGGCTTCTCTGAGCTCTGTCCTGCGGGGACCTTCTAGGCCTGTAGCCTTCTGGGCTCTTCTGACAGGAACCCAAAGGCAAAAAGACAAAAAGGGCTCAGCCTGGGTGTGGCTAAGTCAGCCGGAGCAGGGCAATATGGCGAGTTGCTCCCACAGACCTCACTGGGACCAGGAGCTTGCAAAGTCGGCGCTTCAAGGGACAGTTCCCTTTGAGCCCTCTAAGTGGGAACTCTGGTTTCGTGGGGTCCCCAGTATTGTTCACCTCCTTATAACTGACCCCTTCATACCACCTTATGCTACTGACCAGACTTCAGCTGCCTCATCTGAGATGGGGCAGGAAGTCAAACATTTATTAAATCAGATTTAAGAAGCCTTGAATTAAAAGACTCATAACTAATGGGAAAAAAAACAATCAAGTTAGATGATGTACAGGTACAAGTGCCCTACAATCAGTGTGATCATTATGCATACCTAAAGTGTACCAAGAAACTCAATGAATAAAAAAAAATAAAGGAGGAGCTTAGCTGACCACAAACTTCACCTGTGGCAGCTGTCAAAGTCAGCCTAATTTTCAGCTTTACTGCAAAGGTGGAATGGTTTGGTAGAAAGGTGTCATGTTTAAAAAAAAAAAAAGAGAGAGATGTTAAAAATACACCCATACTAAGACTTGTTTAAAAAAAACAAAAAACAACAAAGCCTTGTAACTGGAGCTCCAAGCCCAGGCCCCATGAGAGAAAATAGATGTATTTGGGCGTGGGGGCACCTGCCCTTAATTCCTGCACTCTAGAAGCAGAGGCAGGAGGATCCCCATACATTCAAGGTCAGCCTGGGCTACATAGCAAGACCATGTCTCAAAAAAGAAAAAAAGGATACAGACCAGAGGAACTGATACTGCCATTAGTGGCCCCATGGCAACAAAGGGGAAGTCCCTAGGCCTCCAGGAAGTCAGCGCCTGGCACTGGGTCCACACTGAGGCCACGACTCCTCCCGTGCTCAGTATTTCCACTTCAATGCACTCATTTCCCTCCTCAGTTTACCTGGGGCACGGAGGGCCTAGTTCCTACTCAGCCCACCTCTCCCGGGGAAGATGGGTCCCTACAGCAGGCCGCCCTGGTGCACAGGAGGCCCAGAGGCCAGTGCTGGTTTAGAGCCAGGAATCTCAGCTCACTCCATTCATTCACCTTTGAGAAGTAAATGAAAGCCCAGAAGTGAGCCCAGCGCCAAGTGGGAGGCCCAGATTTGCTACCTGCGTTGCAGGCTGTGGCCTTGCCTCCTAAAACCTGAAATAACAACTTCATTTCAGAACCAGAAGGACCCCTGGCAACCCCGTAGTCCAGTCCCTTCTACCAGGGATGAGGTGGGGCCCAGAGAGGGGAGTGGGCATCCCGTCCACACAGTGGTCAGCGGGGATCTTACTCTCGACCCCAGCTCTCCAGGGCCTTTTCTGCTTGGTGCCTGTGCTGCCTGGGGTCTATCCAGGTGTCTTCATGTCCTCCTGGGACCCGATTTCATCCAGAATTACTTGTCTTAATACTTTGATAGACTATTGCCTTTCTCCAGGGAATAGGGCATTCATATAGGTTTCTTTTTTTTTTTTTTTTGTAAGACAGGGGCCTTACTATGTTATCCAGGCTGGTGGGTCTCAAACTTGTGACTAGCTAGGACTACAGGTATGTGCTCCTGGCCCTGGCTCATAAACATAGTGTGAATCTATCAAATTATTGATATAATTTATATTCCTACTTTATCACCTAACTTTAAACCTAGACATCTCTTTATTACAAACATTTCATTTACACATTTTCAAAGACTGTGTAATATTTCATTAAGTATCACCATTTGCATTGAGGACCATCCTAACTTGTTTACCTAAGGTGGACATTTGGATTGTTTACAGTTGTCCTTATTATAAGGAAGGCAGAGATGACAGTCTTTTTACACAAACTGGTTCATTTCCTTGAGCAAGAATTAGGCCTGAGATGTTTCTCTCTCTCCAGCAGGAAGTTAATGAACACCAGTCAGCTTAGTCCAGGATATAAAGCTTTTCCTTGACATTTGGGGTCCATTAGATCTGTTCATGTTGACAGTCTAATAGTAGAGGCAAAAATCAAGAATACACTGACACAAGGACTTAGGTGACATAAAAATGATGGGTAAATTAAGGACCCTGTTGGTAGTCTGGAAAATGAGGAGAGTCCCCAGGAACTCCTTCCCTCCCGGAGACCTCCCAGCCTCAGCCCATGACTAATTCTGAGGACTCTTATTTTAAAACCTACATGATTCTTATACCAGGTGACTATGTTAGAGGCAGCAATGCAGAAAGAATTTGATTTTGGTTTTGGTTCGTTTGGTATTTTTGAGACGGGGTTTGCTGTGTAGCCCAGGCTTGCCTTGAACTCGAGGTGACCTTCCTGCCTCAGCCTCCTGAGTGCTGGGCTCCAGAAGGAATTGGAGAGAGAAAGGGGATGGGGTGGGAAACCAGCCAGAGCATTAGCGAACAAGTCATCAGTGGTGGCCCCGAAGCAGAACTCAGCTGAGGACTGTAGCTCACTGCTTCCTCCTGCTGCCCTTGGCAGAGGGACCAGCTGCAGCTGTGGGGAGGGCCTAGGGGACAAGGGGGACAGGGACAGGGAGCCCCAGCAAGCCCTGCTCCTGTGCATCCAGTGGTGCAAGTGTCCTGATGCACTGCCAGATGGCCTCACAGAGTCACAGCCTAGCAGCTCTAGGCACAGAGGGTCTGCGGCCGAAGTAAGAGGTGTCGAGCCTGGTGAGGGCCACTGAGAAGGCTTTGCACCCTTTCCCAGGGTGGCGTAACCACGCCCCATGAACCAGTAGCACTGAGCCCTCTTCCTTAGCTCTGGAGCAGGAACCGAGATCCACGGGCCACCCGGGCTCGGGGGTCCTTTTTGCCTCCCTGGTGCTGACCACGGTTTGCGGTGGCCCTGGGGTGGTAGCTGATCACCCCATCTCCACCTCCCTTCTCACACAGCCGCCCCTCCACCCCCCCGTGTGCCTCTGTTTTCTTCACATGAGGTCGCCAGTCACTGGATGAGGTCCTCCCTGACCCAGAGTGACGTCAGCTTAGTAGAGCTAACAACACCCGCCAGCGCTCAATTTCCAGAGAGTTCCCATTCTGAGGCTCCGGGTGACATGGATTTTAGGGGACATTTCTTCGACACAGTCTGTCCTCCTTGAAGAAAGTTTGGGGGAGCATGAACCATTACAAGAGATGAACCCACACTGTGGAAGGACAGCAGGGGACGACATCTCACAGAGCGGTCCCTGCAAATCCCCTAAATGCCTGCCCGTGTCGCCAAGGAGTCACCCATGCTGGGTGATGCAGGGAGACAGCAGGACTCATCCCTCAGTCACACTTCACAGGGGCCTGAAGGTGGGGAGATAGCAGGTGCCAGACGCCCCCGCCCCACCTCACCGAGGCTGCCCACCCTCCAGGCTGACCCCAGCAACTTGGGGAGGGACTGGACTCAGACACTGGTCTGCAGCAACACGGTGCCAGACTCTCCCGCTACTGGGAAGTGGGACTTCGCAGGCCGCCTCACTCCCTTTGCAATCGCAGCTCCAGCCTCCTTCGAAGTTCTCCCCAGTCCCGCCCCCACTCTGGGCTGCAGGGGCGGAAAGATCATGGTTCACCAGCCTGCAGGTAGCGCTGCCCCCACGCGCACGTCCAGGCCAGCGCTGGCTTTGGCTGAGAGGTCCCAGGTCGGAAAGAGCTGCCCTGGAAGGTGAGAGGTTTCGCGAGCTGCTGTGGCCTGGGGAGTCCCTGAGATTAGGCTGCCTGTCCTCGGCCAGCTTGGCCCTCTGCCTGGGGCAGCCCATGCCCAGGGGCCCTATTGCAGCCGGATGTTGCCTTTCCGCCTGTGAGGACCTGGTCTGCAGAGGGCCCTGGCTTTTGGGAAATCACCCACGCTGATGCTCTCACCATCAGAGTAAGGATGGCTGCACTTTGCCCAGCATATTCAGAACGCATGTGCTTTGGTCAGAACCTCTTCTCTCCCCAGCCTCCATAAGCGATCAGTGCATTTGAAGAACACTGACTTCTGTGGCCCTTTTGGGGACCTTAAGTATGGCGTGTCACCAGACAAATGCACAGGGTGATCAAACTATGGTTGAACATTTATGCTTTAAAAAATTTATTATAGGGGCAACCCACTTTCTGGGCCCCCTTCTGTCCCTCTTAGGCAGTTCTTTCAATAAATCTTTCCTACTCTTAAAAAAATAATAATAAAAATAGTAAATTATTATAGTAAAAGATACACTGCTATGAATCCTGTCCCCTTCTTCAAACACAGTCACACCACTGTCTCGCCACTTTCTGCAGTAGTTCTGGAGTCCCCTTTCCTGAGTGTCTTTATGAGCTGTAATAAAAAATATGGTGAATACTGCTGCATGGACGGCCTTATAATCTGGACTCTTTCCAAGGGGTTCTGTGGTGAAAACCAGCAGAAAGGCAGGCTTGTAAAAATGTGACACTAAGCCAGCTGTGGTGGCACACACCTGTCTTCCTAGCGCTCGGGAGGCTGAGGCAGAAGGATTGCTGTGAGATCGAGGCCAGCCTGGGCAACAATGTGAGTTCAAGACCAGCCTGAACTGCATAGTGAGATCCTGTCTCAAAAAGACAACAACAAACATAACATGTTTCGGCATCTGCCTTATTCACCGGATCTGGCACCGTGCAAGCCCTGGCTCTTCTCCCAGGTCAAGATAACTGTGAAAGGGACACTCTTCGAATTGATTCAGGACATCAGGACAGCTGAAACAGCACCATTAAAGACCCTCACGGGGTGTGGGCGGCCACCCACAGCTCTGGGAGAGACGGGGCAGCGCAGGCAGCAGCTTCACCCCAGCTCCCTGGAGTGGGAGCAAGTCCCGTGGGCCTGGCTGGTCTCCAGGGCTTCGGGGCAGCAAAAGGGAGATTGCTGAGCGGTGTCAAGGTCCCCACAGAGCAAGGGCCACTCTGTAGCAGTGCTAACTCCCGCCGCACTCCGCTGGGCCTTGAGGATGGGCTTGGGCAGAGAGTGCCGTGTTTGGGGGTCCCTGGCTCCTCCTTGGATGGAGCCCTTGAGTTCACAGGAGGACATGGGACCAAGGCGGGCAGGCACCAGGATGCAAATCTCAGTACCTGAGGGGTATGAGGGGCCTTTTTGCAGGGCCCCCGGAGACACCCTCTTCCTCTGGTGGTCAGAGAGTGTCCTGGGCTTCACGCCCACACAGCTGCTGCCACCCACACCCCCCAGTCAGGAAGCTCTGGGGAGGACGCCCCTCATCACGCTGCCCGAGACCCCCTCCTGCTGTCTCCTCCATGCGTGGGGTTCAGCAGGAGCTTATTTGTTGGGGGCACCTAGACTCCTGCTGTCCCCAGAGAACCTTAACTCCCACTGCTCTGCTGCCTGGGTCTCCCCAGCCGGCGCCGGTCTGCCCTGCTGAGCCTCCCTCAGACTCCTGCGCAGTCCCCGTCTCAGCCCCGAGGACACAGCCCGGAGGCCAAGAACCGTGAGTGCTGGGACCGTCTGTTGCACTCGCCAGCTGTGTCTGCCTGCCACAGCTTCAGGAACACTCCGGGGACACCGGCTGGGTCACACACGAAGGACTTTATGATTCACCGCACAGAAGGTGGCATGAGCGGTGCAGTCACCTTGGTTTCTGCCTTAGTCACGCTCTCGTTGCCGGTGCCAAATACCTGAGACACACATGAGAGTTCAAGGAGGAGACAGTGGCAGTCCACGCTTGGCCGGCTCCAGGACAGACGTGTGCGGCACAGGGGGGACTGTGGGGGAAGCTGTGCACCGCATGGAGGACAGGAAGCAGAGCGGGAGGGGGGCCACAGAGCCAGGTGTGCCCTCCTGTCCCGACTCTTCCCGCATCAGCTACAAGCCCTGAATCCAATCACTTTCCAAACATGTGAGGGTCCAGGGTTTGCTTTATGGAGACTGTACAACAGTCCCCCTCCCCTCCCCCAGCCCCTGGGGCCACACGGAGGCAGCACCCAGAGGCCCTGTGACGTAGTAGGTTTGCAAAACTGGAGGCTCCCAGCTTAGGGGACACCCATGTCTTCCAAGGAGCTGCAAAACGAACCTGTCCAGTCCTCTCTGCGGAGGCAGGCATTATCATTTTGACTTCAGACAGCAAATGAATCCACCTCTGCCCCAGGGAGAGCCGAACCTGTCTCCCAGGGTTTTCACCAAGAACCACTTGGAAAGAGTCCCGAATATAAGGCCGTCCATGCTGCAGCTCTGGGACTTGCAGAGGTGCAACACCCAGGAAGAATGACCTCCCTTCGCCCAGGAGCCTGGGATGCCCGGGCCCGGCCAGCAGGGGCTCTTTGCGTCTTTGGGTCCCTCAGTGGCTGCTTGAGTTTCTGTCTGCTATACCCCCGACCGCCGCCCCATCTTCACACCTAGCACTCAGCCCGGCGCTAAAAGACTCTGTAAGTGTTTGAGTTAGTGAATGGATGGGTGAATGGATGCAGGCTTTTTGAGATAGGGTCTCACCATGTAGTTCAAGCTGGCCTTGAACTCACTACATAGTCCAATCTTACAGCGATCCTCCTGCCTCAGCTTCCAAGTGCTGGGATTGTAGGCATCTGTCATTGCACCTAGCTTGAAATTCCTAATTTTTAATGGGTTTCCACAAACTATGCAAATGGTCCTGGCTATAATGCTATGAACAGCCCTAAAAATCAGAATGCTAAGTAGCCCTATGGAAAAAGAAGCACAGGGTTTATAGGATAAATGGAGATAAGGGCATAACATTCAAAAACTTTGTCAGAGATGCTAATAAAAATGGTAGCACATTTATAGAATCAAGTGCTAAGGACCCCATTAATGCCGGGGTGGTGGTGGAGTAGGCCTGTAATCTCAGCCCGGTTCAAGGCCAGCCTGGGCTATGTAGCAGGACCTTGCCTCAAAAACCAGGAAGGAAGGAAGGAAGGTAGGTAGGAAGGAAGGGAGGGAGGGAGGAAGGGAGGTAAAGAGCGAGCCACAGGCTAACCACAGGAGACATGGCTTTGCCTAGAGAAGGACCTCTGGGGGCCATGGACGTGGTGCAGGGAAGATGGTGGCTGCTGTCACTGCAGCGGGGAGCAGGTTATCCGACACTGGGTGTGAAAGGATGGGCTCCTGCTCCCTGTGGCAAATTTGGGGCTTGGGACATATACCTGAGCAGGTTTCTCATACTGCTGCGGGGCCCCACTCAGCCCAGGGCAGGATTTTGTTTTTGCTTGGCATTTCTTGGAAGTGAACTTTCTCTTAGATAAATGCCATGTTTGCCTTACACTTAAATGGACCCCCGTGCAGTGCATCCGTCACAGCGGAAGGAATGCAAGTTCATAAACAAGAACGGTGGCAGAACTGGCTGTGCTGTCCTGATGTTTGCATTTAAGGTGTGATTGAAATACACAGTGACTATTCAATTCTTTAAAAAAAAATACTACAGTTGAAGACACATTGGCCTGCGTTCCCCTCAGACCATGCACCCTCGCTTCCCACACGCTGACCCCATTGTTCTGGCCACTGTTAGAAGCAGTTCTGGAGATCCTCTTTCCTGGCTTTATGAACTGTGATAAAAAATATGGTAAAAGTTGCTGCCAGGGGCCGTCCCGTGGAAAGGAAGGCTCGTAATTACATCACAGTGTGATGTGCACACAGTGTGTCCACCTTTTTCACCGGATCTGGCACTGTGTGACCTCTGGCTCTTCCCCACAGTCAAAATGCCTGTGAAAGGGGAAACATTCTGAATCAATCAGGGCACCAAGGCAGCTGTGACATCCTAACTAAAGACACAAAGGAAAGAGCATTTCCAGAACTACTTCTGGAACTAGCAAGGATGAGGGGAGGAATGTGTTCAAAGCAAGGGGAAAATTTTGAGGGGGATTCCCGGTAGTGTCTTGTGCTGTGACAAACTTCGTAAAATGCAAACATCCCTGTTGTCTGGCTCACACAGCCTGCAGATACACACAGCACAACCCTGAGGGGGTCACTGTGAGGCCCCACCCGGGTCAGGCTGTGCCTGAAGAACTGGACCCCAGTGGAGCACACAGAGTCCACCATCCTGTATCTGCATGACTAAAGGCTAGACGCTTCCCAAAGAACTCACCAAAACAAACACTGCCGTCTGTGACAGTCCAGCCCCTGCCGGACACGTGAGAGCCTTCGTGACTTGTGAGGCTGACCCTGTTCTCCCTTCTCCTGTGCTAGGACCCGGCCCTGCACTAAAATGCAGCCCCACGCCGGTGCCAAGGCTGCTACAGCAGACCGTGTTCCTCAGGAACAAACCCACAGATTCACTTGACGCTTGTTAAGGGGGTGCTCACTGTGTGCCCAGAATAAAAGAGGCCCAGCCCTGGCCATGGAAGGCCCTGGTGGGGGCAGTGAGGTCAGTTGGTTCAGGTCATTTTTGTCATGGTTGAACAGTGGCACCCATATAGGCAGCTGAGGGCCAGCTTGAGTCACAGCCACCAGGGCTGGGAGCAGGGGAGGCCAGCTCTGCACCCACAACACTGCCTGCCACCCCTGGGTGCTGCAGGAAAGATGTGACCTCCCAAGGGTGGCCTAGCCCACTTAAGCTGGAGGCTGCCCAAGTTCCCCAAGGGCCATAACCTCTACCGCCTCATGCACATGTAGAGGATAAATCCGAAACATCCACAGAGGGGACTGACTTGCAATGAACTGTTAAGGTCTATGCCAAGCCCGTTGCACCTGGTATCCCATTTATCATTTTCAGAAGACTGCCAAGAACACACAGTGTGGGAAAGATAACCTCTTTAATAAATGTGCTGGGGCTGGGTGTGATGGGGCACACCTGTGATCCCAGTACTTGAGAAGCTGAGGCAGGAGGGTTGCCTCAAGTTCAAGGCCAGCTTGGGCTACATAGCAAGACCCCGTCTCAAAAAATAAATAGCAAAGAAACAAATAAATGAATATGTTGGGAAACTGGTTATTCACATGCAAAAGAATGAAATTAGACCTTCATCTCACACCATATGCAAAAATAAACTCAAAATGAGTAGATCTAAGGTCTGAAACTCTACAGAAAAGTAGAAAGGGGATAAAAGCTCTAGGACATGGTTGTGGCAGTGATTTTATGGATAGGATCCCAAAAGCAAAACTAAACAATTGGGATTACACCAAATTAAAAGGCTTCTGCAAAGCAAGTAATAATAATACCACCAGAGAGACACCTACGGAATGGGGGAACCAGCCACAAGGACTTACTCTGCCGCACATGTGAGGGACTCAAACAATTATGCAGTAAGAAAACAAATACTGTGGTCTTAAAACAGGCAAAGAGCCAGGCATGGTGGTGCATGCCTGTAATCCCAGCACTCAGGAGGCTGAGGCAGGAGGGTCACTGCAAGTTCGAGGCCAGCCTGGACTACATAGTGAGACCCTGTCTCAAATAAATAAATAAATAAACAAACAAACAAACAAACAAACAAGCAAGCAGGCAAAGTCTCTGAATAGACATTTCTCAGAATGCGTATAAATTGTCCACAGGTATTTAGAAAAAAAAGATCCACATTACTAATCATCAAAACGATAAAAATTCAAAGCACAATGAGATGTTATCTTACACCCTCTAGAATGGCTGTTGCTGACAAGATGAAAAGTAAGACTTGGCAAGGCTGTGGAGGGAAGGCAACCCTTGTATACTCTTGGGGCATAAGCTGATACAGCTGTTAGGGAAACAATATGGGAGTGCCTCAAAAAATTAAAAATAGAATTACTGTGTGATCCATGCATGCCACTTTTGGGGACATATCTGAGGACATGAACCCAGGAGGCTGAACAGACAGCTATAGACGCACTCTAAGGTTTTTTTTTTTTTTTTTTTTTTGCGGTACTGGGGATCGAACTCAGGACCCTGTGCTTGCTAGGCAAGTGCTTATTCCACTGAGCTATATCCCCAGCCCTAGACGCACTCTAAGTGCAGAACGACCTGCTAATAGCCAGGATGTGGAATCAACCGTAGCCCCTTCACAATGACGGATAGAGAAAATGTGTTACATATGTGCATAAGAATACTTCTCAGCCATAAAAAAAGCATGAGCCTGGTCATTTGGGACCAGGAGGGACATTATGTTAGGTGAAATAAGCCAGGTACAGAAAGACAAACACCACATGACCTCCCTTAAAGGTGGGATCCAGAAACATCGAACTCATAGGAACAGTCAGTAAAATGAGGGTCACTGGAGGCTGGGGGTGGGCAACAGAGGGACACGAGGCTGTGCTACAGCAGTGTGAGTGGGCCGTGGGGGGTGGCCGGATTGTGTGAGCACACTGGCATGTGCTAAGGCCCTGAGGTTGATTAGAGGGTCTGAAGGAGTCTGGAGAGATTAGATGGGGTTAGGCAGCAGGGACCCCTCAGGCTTTCAGGCTACTGGCAGAAGAGTCTGCTGAGCTCATTGCAGCCTTCTGAGTCTCCACACGCACCTGTATGCATGTGGCGTGGCGGCAGGTAACCGGAGGACACTTCAAGGGATCTAAAAGCAGGTCTCTAGGCCATCTGGAGATCTGGGGCTTCTCCAAAAGCAGGGAATATGATGAGACCAAGGCCATGGTGAACATTTGGAATCAGGATCAGAACTCAGCTCTGATTCCAAATCCAGATGGTCGCTGTCACGTCGTGAGAGGAGTATGCTGCCTCCGTGGGGATAAAGGGAACAAGGGAACAGCACCAGGGCAGCGGGATCTGCACTGCTCAGAGGTGGGGACAGGGTAGCCCAGAGAGGACCGGCAGAGCAGAGCAGGGCCGAATGGCCGTGCTGCTGACACAGGCCCCTGTCCCCATTCCCTGAGCAGAAGTCTTGAAGCTCCCTCCTCAGTGCCTCAGTCACCATACCAGGGTGCAGGAGGAGAGCCGGGGGTGCAGGACTGTGGGGCACACCCTGAAGCTTGGGGAGGTGACATCGTGTACCCGATGCCTATGTGAGGTCAGGGGCTGGGAGCACCAGGCCTAGGACGATGGGGCTGGGTGGCCGTCGCAGGCAACTCAGGGTAGGGACAACAGCCTTCCTGTTGTCATGGTCACTCACGGGCAGGAGAAAGTCTCAGGGGCTCTCCAAGTGGGTGCTGCTTTGGGGACATGGGGTCAGGAGGTCACGGGGGTCAGGGGTCACTGGCTCTGCTTTCTTCCGGCTCTGAGTCTGAGTTTCTTTTTCTTCGAAAAGAGTTTGGCCCCACCCGGCCCTTCCCGCTGTGACATTGCAGGCTGAAGTGACCTGGGTGCGTCTCTGGTTTCTGGAGGCTGTTTTTGAGTTGAGGGGGGCAGGTGACACCCAGCTGCCAAAAGGAATGAGGAAGTAAGGAGGGGCCTCCGAGAGGTTAGAGCGGGGAACTGGAGGGCAGAACGCACTGGTGGGGTGAGGGGTGGGTGACAAGCCCTGACAAGCCTGTCCCAGGTCCTGCCTCCCTCAAGGAGAGCCGCTGGTTGTGCTCTCAGGCCCCGGGTATGGCAGAGGACACGAATGGGCTGCCATGGGCAGAGATGAGGAGGGGTCCCAAGTGTCCCCAGCCCCACAGGGCCTTAGACAACCAGGAGTGAGGCCAGGACAGCGTCCAGCAGAAGCATGGCCGCTCAGGGAGTGGGACGTCGACCACTCAGGCTTTTATCAAAGTTGCCACAACCTGGAACCCCCTCCAGCAGCCTGGGCTCTTCCTGGGGTGGTAGCTGGTGGACCCCCCATTCTCTGTCCTGCCCTGGACAGGGCCACAGCCGTCTCTGGACCTCAGGGTGCGGGGACACACCTGTCTTCCCGCTGGCTCCTGGGTGCCTGCCTGGCACTGCCCCTGCACACCCCCGTCCCATGCCCTCGTGCAGGACACCGTCCTAGCTATCTGTGCTCTACTGCGCTCCCAACTCAGCCTCCCCCTCCGTGCCATAGGTCTCTTCCTCCTTGTGTCCTCCGCCCACCAGACCTCTGGCAATCTGCCCATTGCTAAGGTGCTCGCCCATGGGGTCCTTCCGGCTTTCAGCAAATGTGACCTTGGTGATCACTTTGTGTTGCTCCATTCCCCATAATCTGGGTCGGGAGGGGCGGGGCCTGCTGCTCCCAGGATGAGGTCCCGGCAGTGTCCTCTGCCCTGTGTCACCTGGGAACCCTGGCCTCCTCCAGGATGCACACACTGGGGTTCATACCTGGCTGGACACCTGCCTCGCCCTGCTGGTCTCCTCTCTCCGAGGCCCCAGTCTTCACAAGGGCGGTCCCCTGCAAGGATTAGCGCACCGTGTCTGGTGGCCGCCACCCCCGCATACCGCTGTCGCATCTGGGGACAAATCCCCGAGCAGCTCCAAGCAAGACGAGAAAGAGCGTGGCCGCGGGACCCACTGCTGTACTGCAGAGCCGAGCTCAGCATGGGGTTCACTTTGCAGCCTGCTCCAGGCTGAACACTGGCATACAGGAAGTGCCCACGTTTTCCTGACCACCACACCGCACCCTCCGAGCCCTGAGCACCAAGCAAGGATCAAGGGCTGCCTGCATCCAGCCTCGGTATCCCTGTCCTCTGTGTCCCTGTCCTCTGTGTCCCTGCCCCCAGGCTGCCCCCACCTGGCCTTCCAAGGCCCCTGAGGGCAGCTCGTCCTCTCCGTGTGATTAGCATTGACAGGGCGGCCCCGCATGAAGTCACCTTGGGGCCCTCTGTGCATGAGGTGACGTGGGGGGCGCTGTTCAGAATAGGCTGGAGGAATGAAAGGAAAAAGAAGCTCTGGGCGCCCTGAGCTGACAAAGGGTGGCCATCCCCAAGGGCTTTGGACACAGCGTGGACGCTGGTGGTTTCGGGTGACGTCTGGGGAGACCAGCAGTGCTCTGGCTTCTCCAATCACTGGAGTAGGAGGTGCTGGTGAGGACAGGGCTTGCAAAGAGAGCAAAAGCTGGGTCAAGTGAAATGTGTCCAGTTCAGTTTGAATTTCATATAAGCCAGGGCCAAGACTGTTCCAGTGCACAGCATCCCAGACAGGTGCAGGCCGCACGTCAGCCACGGGCTCCTGAGGTTGATGGCGACTCCACCTGGGACCCCAGAAGCAGCAGGAATGTGGTCCTGGGTCAGCACTGGGGACAGGAGATGTGGTTCACCAAGTGCTCAGTGATGGGCAGTGGGTGGGTGTGGCTAGTGACCTGGAGACCACAGTCAGTGCTCCATGGCAGGAGGCGACAAAGGCTGTGGCTCAAACTTGGGTTGACACAGGGCGGGGAACAAGGCAGTGAGGAGCCCAAGAAGCCCCAAGCAGGACACTGGAGCTGGCGGTGGCAACGCAGCATCACCCCGTCACCCTCAGAGTCTTGCAGGAGGAGAACGGGGCTTGGTCCAACTTTGTTTCTAGACACCAGGAAAGCACAGCTCCAGGTGACATCTGGGTCATACATTTGTATCCACACTCGGGTCCCTGTGTGATCTTCTACATTACGTGTTGGTTTAAGTCTCCACCAGTCAGACATGGTGGTGCACGCCTATGAGCCCAGCACTCAGGAGACTGAGGCAGGATCTCCACAAGTTCAAGGCCAATCTGGACTTTATAACAAGGCCCTGTCTTAAAGAAAGAGAATGAGAGAGTGAAAGAAAGAAAGAGAGAAGAGAGAAAGAAAGAAAAGAAAAGAGAAGAGAAAAGGAAGGGCTGGGGCTGGGGCTCAGTGTATAGCTCTTGTGCAGAAGTCTAGGTTCGATCCCCACACTACCAAAAGAAAGAAAGAAAGATAGAAAGTCTGTGCAGTATCATCAAATATATGGTGAATACTTAAATATAAAAATTTGTTACAGTGAAAGAAGTGGGCATGGTGGTACACATCTATGATCCCAGCACTTGGGAAGTTAGAGCAGGAAGATTCCTGGGAATTCGAGGCCAGCCTGGGCTACTGTGCATAACAAGACTGTCTCCAAAACAAGGTTGAAAATTTTTATTACAGTGGACAACACACTGCCATGAATTCCCCTCAAAACTCTCCATCTTCTTACATTGCACACTCATCCCTTCCTTTTCATGGAGAGTTCAAGGCCACTCTCAATTACATAGCAAGACCTTGTCTCAAAATACAAAACAAACAAATAAAAACAAACAAGAACAAAATGTAACTAAGACTCAGGAGAGGAAATGATCAGTTGAGGTTTTTACACATTCAACTGAAAAAATGAAGTCATGTAAAAAGATCAAATATTTGCATTTCTTGGGCTTTCAGAGCACGTTGAGGGATTAATCAGACTGTGTGGACCTTCCACCCCTTCAATGGACAGAGATTTCCCCAGGTGCTGGGGTTGGAACCAGGGCCTCAAACACGCTGAGTGTGCGCTGTACCCCTGAGCTGTACCCTACTGACACCTGCGAGGTGACCCATGGGCAAAACGGGCTTTGGCAAAGGCTAACCGGGTCAGATTTGCTTGCTCCCCCATGCCCACCGCCTGACCTCGGGGAAATTGCTGACTTTCTGTGGTCATTTCTTAGCCCTGGGAAGAGAACAGTCACACAGATCTGTGGGGCTTATTGCAGGGATTAGGCAAACAGCAGGTAATGTCTAAGCACACTGCTTTACCTGGGAGACAGCTTTAGCTCACTTAGTGAGGACAACAGTGGCCCCTAGAGGACAGTTGCGGACGTTTGGGGTTGTTTCCAGGATCCCCAGTGCCAGAGGCTATTGGTGGAAACACAGGGCCCAAGGACCTCGAGCCCTGAATCTCCAGGTTGTGGGTGCAGTGAAGACAGCTCCTGGATTCTGTGACAAAGCAGTGTTTTGTTTTGCTGCCGGGATGAGGACTGAACCCAGGACCTTCTCACCGGGCCCTTTTGAAACCTTTTTTATTTTGAGACGGGTCGCACTACTTTCCCCAGCTGGGCTACAATTTCCCTCAGCTCCACTGATCTTCCTGCCTCAGCCTCCCAGAATTCCAGGGATACCAGTGTGCCCCAGCACTCTGGCACAAAAGTAGTTTTTGTCAGTTTTAAGACAAGCTGACTTTTCCAGGAATTGACTGTTCTGGTAAATCTCACCAGCAGCAGCAGGGTCACTTTTTGGTAAGGGGCCATGGCACATCAGTGTGTCGGGTCACATTCATAACTGTTGTCACTCAAGTGTGCACCTCTGACCTATGACAGCACTCTGTGTGCTGAGTGCACAGGGGCCCCTGGGGACCTCAGTACAGTTTGGAGCCCCCAGCTGTGGCTGCAGAAAAGACTCTGCCTTTTCCCTGACCTGGGGCCTGGCATTGTGAGCTGAGCAGGGCTGCGGGACACATTTCACTGTGACGCTGTGAGCACCTTAAGTCTTGACAATCCGTGCGCTCAACATGTGTTCCCAACAGAAACGGGATGAGTCCACGGGCTTCAGGACTCACCCTAAACTACTAATATGAGCACCAAGAGGGACTTCATACTGCTTGCATATATGAACCTTGTATGAACCCACAATGACAAATTACATGAAAAGCAGCAGTCCTGGAGTCCAAAAGACAACAACATACTCTCCACAGAAGACCCAAGAAAATCCTCCAGTTCTCTCCTAGAACTAATAACTAAACTGAGCACACACCCTGGACTACCTTAGTGAGCACGGGTGGGGGAGACCTCACGCCACTTGTGCCCAGCATTGTAAGTGCACCCAATGCCCAGCTGTAAGGGACAGGGAGTGGCAGCACTGGAGAGTGATCAGACCGGGTCCCCGGGAGCGCTTTGTTGGGTCAGAGCCTGGAGGTCTGCAGGGGCAACCCAGTGGTCTCAACTGGGCCTGCAGGAGCGCCTCATAGGGGCAAGTCCACAGGCCCCTGGGACTTGACTGGGCCCCTGGGAGCACCTTGTTGGGGTGGAACCCGGTGTTCTGTGGGGACAACCCTGCAGACTGGTTCAGGTCCCCAGGAGTGCCTTGCTGGGGTGCAACCCGGCAGTTCTTGGGGGCGACCCCGAGAACTTGACCTCCCCCGGGAATACCTCGTTCAGGTGGAACCGGGCAGTCTGCAGGGGTGACCCCATGAATTGGTCTAGGTCTCTGGGAGGACCTTGTGGAGGTGGGGCCCGGTGGTCCACAGGGTGAACCCACGGACAGGACTGGACCCCCGAGGGCCTCAAGGGCCTATTAATCATGTATGACCATAGTGTATTTGGTTCCCTGCATATGTACCGTCTTTCAGGATGGGTGCTTTTCCACCTAGTGCCATAGTAATTTGAGTCCACCCATGTTAGTTACAGCATAATTTGAAGCAGCCATGTGCCGTTCCAGTGTGACAGCCCAAGGGAGTAAATAAACCAAAAAGTACAGTTATTGTCAGAGGGAAGGCCATTGATTGGGTGGGAGAACAATGGAGATGAGGGTGGAAAACACTGTATGATTAATCAAACATGCCATCATTTGTATAACTGAGTAAAAACAGTGAAGATGTCATTTTGTAATACAACATCCAGTTTTAATTCCCCAATATCTGCTCTATAATTGTTTCCTTTATTATTTATGTGTTATACTGATTTATAACTAAGAAATACGAAGACAACATTATGTAATACAACAGCCATTGCCAATCCCCTACTGTCTTCTGTATAATTGTGTATTTCCTTCACTGTTTTTGAGATAACTAATATGAAGATGATGCTATGTAAAACAGCATTCATTGTCAATCCCCTACTATCTTCCCCATAATTTGTGTATTTCCTTATTGTTTTTGTGTTATTTGTGTTTATATTCTTTTATCTTTAAAATAAAAAAAAGGAAATGTGGAAGCCAGGCGTAGTGGTATGCACCTGTGATCTCAGCACTTGGGAGGCTGAGGCAAGAGGATTGCTGCAAGTTCAAGGCCAACCTGGGCTACATAGTGAGTTCAAGGTCATCCCAATCTACATA
>PVLD010004459.1:97961-115599 GCA_004027595.1 Dinomys branickii
AAGGGCTATGGATGTAGCTCAGTTTGAAGGAACTGGGTTCAATGTCCCTCCACCAAAAAAAAAAAAAAAAAAAAGGAAAAAAGAAAGACTTGAATAGATGTTTCTCCAGAAATATACAAATGGGGCTGGGATGTGGCTCAATGGTAGAGTATTTGCCTTGTGTGCCCGAGGCCCTGAGTTCAAGCCCCAGCACCACACACACACACACACACACACACGTATGTATGTACATGTATACACGAATGGTCAACAAGCGTATGAAAACAAGCAGAGCTTCAGTAACCACCACAGAAATGCAGATCAAAAACCACATGAGGGCTGGGGAGGTAGCTCAGTGGTACAAGCATCTGCCTGGCAAGTGCAAGGTCCTGAGTTTGATTCTCAGTACCAAAAAAAAAAAAAGAGAGAGAGAGATTCACCGAGGTTGCTGTCCTGATTTGCTGCTCCTGTGTATGCTGCCGCCCCCGAGGCCTGACAATGCAGATCTTGGTGAAGACCCTCCTTGGTGAGACCATCACTCTCGGGGTGGAGCCCAGTGACACCATTGAGAACATCAAGACCACGATCCAGGACAAGGAGGGCATCCCCCCCTGCCCCCCAACAAGTAGAGGTTGAATCCTGCCGGCAAGCAGCTGGAAGATGGGTGCACCCTGACTACAACGTCCAGCAGAAGTCCACCCTGCACCTGGTCCTGCGCCTGAGGGGAGGTGTTTGTGCTCACTTTCAACAAGTTCCACTGCACTTTAAATAACGTTCTTGCATTCCAAAAAAAGAAAAGAGAGACACCACCTCACACCACCCAAAGATGACCAGTGCTGGAAGGCGACAGTGAAGCAGAGATCCATGTACAGTTGACAGGGATGTGAACTGCTACAGTCATTGTAGAAAACAGTATGGGGCTTCCACAGAAACTGAAGGTGGAATTATCCTATGACCCAATAATCCTGTTCTGGGTGTGTGTCCAAAAGAACTGCAAGGAGAACTTTGATATTTGCACACCCATGTGCATAGCAGCACTGTTCACAATAAACCACAAATGCAGTGGCAACCTGTGTGTATACACACACGGGTAAACAAAGTGTGACCTACTCACTTCACGGCAAGGGAAGCAAAGTCTGACCCATGTCACCACACAGATGCCCGGAAACAGATGAAGTGAAGTAAGGTAGTCACAGGAAGACAGACAGTGTAAGGGCCACTTATGCGAGGTATTTAGTATAGGCAGAAATTTTAGGGGCAAGCAAATACTATGGCACACACCTGTCATCCCAGTCCTCAGAAGTCTGAGACAGGAGGATCCCTGTGTATTTGAGGCCAGCCTGGGCTACATAGTGAGTTCAAGCCCAGCCTGAACTACAGAGGGAGAGTCTGTCGCAACACAAAAAAAGAAAAATAATAAAAATATCAAAATGCTCAATGGTGGCTACTGGCTTCTTCCCTAGGTTCCAGTGTGGTTCTGTCAGAGCCCTCCCCCGCCAGGTCCTATTGCTGGCACTTGATCCTATCCGGTTCCCATCTGGTTCTTGAAGGTGGGTAAATTAAGCTTCCCTGGGCTGAATCCTTTTAACTACCGATGGCCCTAGGCCAGCAGCGCTTGGCTTCCAGTGATTTACTGAGCAATGATTTTCTGGTCTCAATCCCTCCTCGCAAATTGAACCGAGCGCAATTCCACGTTCTGCCAACAGGTGGCACTGCCTGCCACAAAGGTGCTATCCCCGGGTTCTTCCGGATTTCAGGACGCTAATTACGGGAGGAGCGGTTACCATCTGACCCTATCACAACCAACCTGGGCATGGTAGCCCATGCCTGTGAACCGAGCACTCGGAGGCTGAGGCAGGAGGGTGGCAATTTCAGCATTCCCCTGCATGGCATTTGCCTTCCCTTACCAAGTCAGCACAATGTCCCCTTCCAGGAGCTACCTTCCGAGGGACACACCAATTGCACAGCGCTCCTGATCTTGCTATAGTGACGCCTCGGTTCCTGAAAGACTCAGCTCTTGCGTGGGGTATGCTCTGTGGTCAACATCTGCACTGATTTCATTCCTATGCTGGCCAGCCTGAGTCAGCTTCTTCAATATCCTCCCTTAAGATGTTTGGTTTCTTGAGAGGGTCTCACTATATAGCCCAGGTTGGCCCTGATTTTGCAATCCTCCTGCCTCAGCCCCTAGAGTGCTGTGGTCACAGTTGTGTACTTTGGACATTTTTCTTAATTGCACTTAAAAATAATTTAAAATTCCTGCCTTAGCAAGCAAGGTCCATGTGAGGTTGAAGGCCCACTGCACCAATCAGCCTAGAGCCCCACACAGTGGCCTGGGCTGCCCAGGACAGCCTGTGTGCACGTGTGCATATGTGTGTGGAATCAAACCCAGGACCCCCTGCACGCCGGGAGACTGCTCAACTCCTGAGCCACCCCTTCAAATCCTGTTTTTAAATTCAAGGCATCAGCTTATTTCTATGATTTACTTTTCTTAAAACTCCTAACTTGTGAAGCTCAAATGACTAACCTCTTTTATCTAGTAGTTTCCTAAAAACCAAGAGACATTAATATCCTTAAAAACAGGCCAAGGGCATGGATGGGCAATCCACAGAGAAAATACAGGGGGATCAACTGACAAGTTCACTCATAAAGCAGAGCGATGCACGTGGAAACCCTAAGACTATCCTTACCCCCTCTGGCTGAGATCAGACTCCTGGTGCATGGCCAGCTCTCACACGGCCACAGGGACAAATGGAACGGTCCCTTCTACCACAACAGGTTGGCAACAGCCATCAGCACCGTGATGATCTTGCTGCCACAGCTTTGAGGGCATGTGCCACTCCCACGACTCACTGCAGGGGGCTGGTGACAAGGAAATACCCTTCTGAGAGCCCAGTTAAACAGCCTACGGGAACAGACATGTGTGTGCCCCTCATGAAGGGCAGAAAGCCCTTGCCAGGACCACCAGGGAACTCTTCAAAATATTGGGAGTTTAACACAATAAAAACCGCCTGGCGTGGTGGCACACACCTGTCATCCCAGTGCTCAGGAGGCTGAGGCAGGAGAGCTGGGAGTCCAAGGCCAGCCTGGGCTACACAGTGAGAGCTTGTCTCAAAATAACAAAAACTAACAATGACAAGAAAAAACCAACAAGGAATATACATGAAACAGACGAGAAAGGAACCCCCAGGGTGGGATGGGGGGCACTTCACCTTGATTTTGAACCTCATCAATATTTTATTCAGAAAAACAAAATTGGAACACTGCAGGGGTCAGTGCTGGGGATTGAGCCTTTGCACTGAAGTGCATCTCCAGCTCCCCTTTTTATTTTTTGAGACAGCATCTTTTTTCTTTCCTCAGTACCAGGAATTGAACTCAGGACCTTGTGCTTGCCAGGCAGGCGCTTGTGCCACTGAACTATATCCCCAGGCCTTGAAATAGGATCTCAATCAGTTACTAAGTTTCCCAGGCTAGGCTTGAAAAGTTGTGATCTTCCTGCCTCAGAACCCCGTAATGCTGGGATTACAGGCATACACCACTCTGCCCAGCTACTTCTACATACTGAACCCTTTGGGGTTTTTTTTGTATTTTTAGACAGGGTCTTGCTATGCAGTTCAGGCTGGCCTCGAACTTGCCATGAATCTCCTGCCTCAGCCTCCTGAGTGCTGGGATGACAGGCCTGCACCACCACGCTCGGTGTTGAACCCTTTCTTGTCACTAAATTTTTTGGCTGTGCTCCAGGGAACTGATTTGCTGTACTTTCAGCAGTACATCCTGCCTTGCAGAAATCCACCCAGCCGACGGCCACCCTCCAAGCCTGCACTTCCTCCCTCTGCCGACAGGTGGCGCTGTCCTGTGACCAAGAAGCAAAGAGGCAGGCACCAGCGAGTAAAGTAAAATAGAAACTAACTTTATTTCTCTGGAAGAAGCAGACACTGATAGCTGGGCAGCAGCTTTGGCGACAGAGGCTGGTGGGAAACAACAGCACGGAGGGAGAGCTGGGTGCAGACAGGAAGCGCTGGTACCCCTCTAGGGCAGCTGGCCCTTCGTCTCCTTCCAGCCCTGGGGCCTTGGGCCCCGGTCCCTGCCAGAAAACGGTCTGGCACCTCCGTTCTGCTTGCTGGGCCACCCTGGCTATCTCCAGGCATAAGATCCTACGATGGGCAAAGCCCCATACCAGGTCCACAGTCCACAGCAGGCCACAGTCCAATCCTGCCTGACCCCTGGGGCCCGCAAGGCTCCCAGCCCAGCCACAGCCTTCAGGGGCTAGCGCCTCTGCGCAGGCAACGTCTCCCGCCAGCTACGCTCGCTTCCTCTCATTCTGGCCCCTCGGGCAGGGCCTGGCCCGGAATGGGATGTCCTGGCCGGTTCCCAGGGCCCTTCCCACCTCCTGGCGGGGGCACCAGGGACTGAACCCAAGTGAGCAGGGACAGTACCGGGCGAGGCATAGGCGGGGCGGGCGCCAGCCTCACCCAGGCACCGGGAACAACGGGCGACAGCAGGTCCTCCAGCCCGGGCGGGCGGCCTCTCCAGCCGGCACGTGGGCAGCTCACGCCACTCCTTCAGGGCAGACCCTCGGTCTCCAGAGGCCGCTCAGCGCCTGTGGAGGGAAAGAGCCCAGGCCCGTCACGCAGGCTGGAGGTGCCAGCAGAGGCTGAATGCCAGCGGCTTGAGGAAAGTTCTGGAGCTAGTCGCGCTGGGGTGGGCTCTCTGAGGGGAGACAACAGCACCGTTGTCAGTGCTGACGGTGCAGGGGCAGAAGGCCTTGGCTTCTGTGGACGCCGACGAGGGAGGAACCCTGGAGACGGCTCCTCTGACTGCCCTGCGTGGGCGACAGTGCCATCCCTCACCCAGCGCCCCCCACTTCTGGCTGGACACACAGACAAGAGCCACGCTGAGCAACAGGCAGTGCACAGGGGCTCCCGGGCCATCGGCCCCAAGCGCACCCCGCAAGCCAGGTCCCTTGGCCCACAGCAGTGGCTTCTGGGACAGAGCCGGTGCCACCTGCCTGCCTGTGGGTCACTACTTCAGACTGACAGAGGTTTCAAACCCGTGTTTATATCCCCTCCACCTTACTTATAAAACTCCTAGCACCTGGGAGGCTGAGGCAGGAGGATAACTGTGAGTTTGAGGCCAGTCTGGGCTACAAAGTGAGTTCAAGGCCAGGCAGAACTGCATAGTGAAACCCAGTCTTAAAAAGACAAAAACAAGTAAGTTTCAAAAAGCCATCAAATATATGTACGTACATGTGTATGTATGTACACACGTATGTATGGATGCATGTTTTGAAACTGGGTCTTGATATGGTGCCCAGCCTGGCCTCAAAATTGTAGGCTCAAGTTATCTTGCCTCAGCCTTTTGACTGCTGGGAACACAGCGAGGGCCAAGGCATTAACATTTTTAATGTGACTTTAAACAGGAACATGAAAAGAGGTAGGAAATGTCTGCGTAAAGCCCTGGGCCTGGCCCGCAGGGGCTGCTCTGGAGGCACAGCAAGCTGCCCTTGCCCCGCCCGACTCCACAGCTCTCGGAGGATCTGCTCCCAGCCCGCATCGCCTGCCCCAGCCCTGCGGCAGGGCAGGCACTCACTTGCGGTGGGCAGGGCCACAGGAGCCCAGCAGGTGGCAGCCAGCCTGCTCCAGGTCCCAGTCAAACATCTCCAGCACTTTGTGGCACTCCCCTCTTGGCCTCAGCCCCAGCCCGAAGAGCTGCTCCACCTGGGGGCAGAGGGCAGCGCTGTGGGGCCCAGGGCTGAGGGGCAGTGCTGGGCAGGGCAGAGTCAGAGCAGGTGGGGACGGCAGCAGTGTTGGGGCCCTGGCGCCAGAGCAGTGGGCAGCGGCGGTACCTTCAGATACTGGGCAGCCCTCTGCACACTCCAGCCGTGGCTCTGCAGGGCGGCCTGGCACTCCTCTGTGGTCACCCCATGCACCATGGCCTGCAGCTGGGCACAGTCCCGTGAGCACCGCACCCAGCCTCCCGGTCCCTCAGCCCCACCCACCCCCACAGCCAGTCCACTCACCATCTGGACCTTGTCCACCGGCCGTGAGGTCTCCAGCCCATCCCTCGGGCAGCCCCTCTGCAGGGCGGGCACCCGGATGCCAGGGTTGCTGTTGTTGGTGGAGAAGTTGGCCTTGGGGTCAGGGGCAGTCTGGGGCATGGGTCGCACGGTGGCGGTGGGGGCTGCGGGGGCTGGGGTGCTGGGCGGTGGCAGCAGGAGGGGCGCGGGCTGCGGGGCCGGCTCCTCGGGACTCTGCGCCTCCTGGAGGAAGCGCTGGTAGCGCTCTAGGTAGGGCGGGCGCTCGGGTAGCAGGTAGTAGTGTGTGCTGCTGACCTTCCGGCCATCGCGCATGATGGGCAGGATGCAGGGCCCTGCCCGGAGGCCAGGAGCCTGGATCACCTGAGGGGTGGCATACTTGGGGTCGGAGGCAAAGCTCTGAGTGGTAGGCATGGTCTTCCCCGGGGAGCTTGAGAGCCGGGGTGGCAGCGGGGAGCTGCCAGGCGGCACCAGTGGGCTGGGGGTCCTCGAGCCTTGTGGGGACAGGGGCTCCCGGGGAGGTACCCGAGGAGGGGATGCAGGTCCAGGCCACTGGCCCAGCTCCTCCTCTCCCAAAGGGGCCGGAGACAGCTCGACGCGTGGGCGCGTGGGCCTTGGGGGGATGGGTACGCGGGGTGGCACCTGGGGCCTGTCGTCACCCCTGGGGCCAGGCGAGGGGGCCAGCGAGCCTGTGGGGACCTGCAGCTGCCGCATGCACTCCTGCTGCAGCGCCTGGAAGATCTGGGCAGTCTGCGCTGAGCTGGGCGGTGGGCCCCCACCCTGGGTGGGCAGGAACAGGTTGTCCTCCAGCGCCGGGGGTTGCCGTGTGGTCTCGGGCACGAAGGCATAGTTGGTCTCTCCCTGGCAGGTCCCAGGAGCCAGCTCAGCACCCACCAGTGTGCTATTGATGGAGCAGACCTCAAAGTCCTCCTCGTCCTGCGCCACATCATCGTAGGCAGGGGGTGGGGGCAGCGGGCGTGCGTCCCAGTCCACCACCGGCGTGGGGTGCAGGGGGCGTGGCAGGGCCCGTGTGGGGCTCTGGGGAGGAGTCTTGTCCAGCAAGGAGCAAGCGTCCATGGCCAGCTGCGCCAGGGAAGGTGCACAGGACCGAGGGGCTGGGACCACGGGGTCCTCGCCGAAGTCGATGAGGGTAACCTCGTTGCCCCCAGCGCTGCCACCATGGCCTGCCTTGGTGCCTGGGACCCGGGCTGAGGGTTTTGACAGCCACAGCCCCCGAGGCAGGCCTGGCTTCCGCAGGCCCAGCCTCTTGAAGTCACTGGCCAGGGGGTCTGGGTCCTCGCTCACTGGGTCGTAAGTGGGCTCTGGATGGAAAGGGAAACCCCCAACAGAGGCCGTGTCAGGTAGGGCAGAGGCTGTGGTAAGGCAGGGCAAGTACCCTACAGGCCCACTGCCAGTTCCCCAAGTCACCCACCCCTTGGCTGTAAGCGCCCAATACACCCCACCCTGTTCAGACAGCTGCAACCAGTGGTGCCCGCGTCCGCCTTGGCCCTCTGGGGCTGTGCGCCCCTGGCCTCCTCTACAGCAATATAGGCAGCACCCACCCTGACGACTCTCAGACGCCCTCTGCAGGACACGAGGCCCCCGTGCCTGCGCCGGGCAGGCAGCCTGCCTGTACCCACACGTGCACACAGCACACCGTCAGCGCAAGGTGGGCAGCAGCACCCCCAGGGAGACAGCACTTGTGAACAACCCCCAGATCCCTGAGGGAGGGCGCAGGCAGAACAGGGCCACAGCACAGCCAGCCACGGGGTTCCCCAAGCCCAGGCTCCAAGTGGCCCGGCGGGGAAGTGCACAGGCTGGGATGGGCCAGGCCAGGCCAGCAGCAAAAGCTCACAATAGCCGCCGCCTTCCCCAGCTTGTGTACCTTCCGGGAGGAGAGGAGAGGAGAGAGGAGAGAGGGGGCAGGGGCGTCCTGAGTGGCCCCACTTACTCCGAGTGAAGATGGCGGGCTGAGGAGGGCGAGGTGGAGGCTCCCCTGCAAGAAAGGCCACGCGGACAGGGACGGGGACGGGGTCGAAGGAGAGGGAGCAAGCCGGACCGGACAGGGCGGGAGACAGGGCCGGGGAGAGGACAGAGTTAGGGAGGGGAACACGGCAGGATGGGGGCAGGGAGAGACAGCAGGGAGGGACAGAGAGGGACACAGGGCAGGACGGGGACAGAGGACAGGATGAGACAGAAGACACAGGCAGAGTTGGGGTGGGGGAGAGCGCAGTGAGTAGGAGCAAGAGATGTGCGACCCCAACACGATGGGGGGCAGCGGGTGGTGGCACGGGCAGCCGCATACTGAGTGACAGGGCGAGCGCAGGAGAGGAGCGCAGGGTTGGGGGAGGGGAGGAAGAAGCCGGGGTGGGCGGGCTGTGCAGGCGCAGCAAGGGTGCCCACCTCCGCGGGCACAGGTGCCTCTCCTCGGCCACCCCTCGCCCAGCCAGAGCCACGGACGCAACTGTCCCGGAGCGGAGCGGCAGGCCCGGCGGCACTTACTCCGCAGCCTCCCGGGGTGCTGGGCGGGCCGGGAGGCGCTCAGCTCCACGCTCAGCAGGTCAGGGGGGTCCATGGGGTTCCCCAGGTACAGTCTGCAGAGAGAGGCCAGAGCTGAGGTCCTCCTGCAGCGGTCCAGCAGGATGAAACCCCAGCACGTCTGGAGGACCGTGCCTGAGCCCTGCATCTCAGAGCCCGGACACAGAGCAAGGCCAGGGCTGCGGGCTCCCAGTCCCCACTCTGCCTGCACCGTCTGTCCACAGGCCTCAGCGAGCTGTGACAGGGTGGGGACCAACTCTAGCCCAAGGGCTGCCCCACACCCATACCCCACAGCCGCCACAGAAGTGCAGGGAACAGGGATCCCCTCCCCCGCAGCGACGGCTGGCACCCGCACCCCTCTGCCTCACGCCCCGCCCAGCACATGGCTTTGGGAAAGAGAGGGCAGGAGTGACACAGAACACGGCCCTGAGGCTGGTGGGGGTGAGCACGGTGGCGCCCGCTCAGCCTGGAGGGGCAGCGAGGGCGGAGCGCAGCTGAGCGAGCAGACTCACACGGCCCTGTGCATGGGGAGGGCCCTGCAGGAGGCGCTGGGTAGAAAGCGCGAGCCTGGCAAGCGTGAAGCGTGTGGCCCCGTGCCCCTGTCCTCTGCTCAAGACAAGCTCTGGTCTCCTACAGCAGCTGGGAGGGGGGCGCAGGGCTCCCAGGTGAGGCTGCACCGTGTGCCCTCAGCCCTCACCCTGACCACACAGCAAGCCCTGCTGTGCCCACGCATGCCCTGTGGCTGGCAGCCAGGCAGGAAGCAGGGGACAGCGGCTTGGCCCCAGGCTAGACACGTATGTGAGTGGGGGCAGGAGTGGCCTGTGTCAGGACACAGTGTCTATGTGACGTTGAGGGGTGGCAGTGATGCCAACCCTGGGGAACACAGGAAGCTGCTTCTCAGGTTCCTAAGGTGGCTGGAGCCGAAGTCCTCACACCTGGCACTGTTCCAGGGCAGAACTGGGGTCAGAGGCTTCCCCATTCCCGCCATGGAAAGGCACAGCAGCCTTGGGAAAGCGGGAGAAGCGGCCTGGAGGTATCCCGCAGAGCCCCACTTAGCAGCACACACCCTGCCTGTGGGGGACCCAAGCCCCTCTGCTGGGGTGCACATTTTACAGAAGACGCAAGCCAGGCCCCTGGCCTGCAGAGCAGAATTCAGCTAGGGTCCACAGAGGGGGCGGGACCAGCAGGGAGCATGGGATCTGGTCCAATACTCACTCATCGATGCGGTCAGGGAAGCCCCAGCAGTGGCGGGGGTCGCTATCCCCATGGCCCGTGTGGATGAAGCTGTTCTGCAGGGGCTGGCTGATGTCCTGTGCTGACAGGCCGGCCACGGAGGTCACCGCGTTGCGCGGGAAGGGCCCCACACACAGCGTCCGCGTGTTCTGTCCCCGCCACCAGTAGTTCTCGGCCCTGCCCGCAGAGATGGCGTGGTGGGTGCCGGGTCGGAGACCCGGCACCCACCAAGCTCTCTGCCCACCAACCTGGCCTCCTTGGCAAGAGCAACAGGAACAAAGCCAGCCCCCATCACGCAGGTGGCCAGCCCACCTGCCGGCAGCACCAGCCTGCCACTCCCCACACGGGGCCCAGGGCTTTGCCTGAAGCCCTCTCTGTGCCTGCTCGGTGGGCTCAGGCAGTCCCTCCTGGCTTACAGAGGAGACAGTTCCAGCAAGTGACAGAATTTGCCCGCTTTACCAGGACAGTGGCCACAGGAGAGCTGGACTCAGAGCCGGCACTACACTGCCTCCCACCGCCACACTCTGCTCCTCCTCCCACCAAGGCCCAGCCCAACCCTCCTGACCTCACGCCCCACTCCAGCCGATTCCAAGGGTCTTAGGAGCCCATAGACCCCCCAGTCACAATCTGCCTCGGAGCGAGAGACCACACCTTCCTCCTCCCTGCACCCTACCACCTCGGCCGAGCTCCGTTGTGATCTTGCAGGGGCCCAGAAGGTGACACTGGACTCCCAGCGTGGGTGCATTGTGGGCCCTCAGCCCTCGCTCTGACCACAGACCAAGCCCTGTCGCCCAGCCCTACATAGGTGGGGCTTGAAGCACGGGGTCTCTGCCACGCAGACTGCCCCACACCTAAAGTTCAGGCTCCCGGCCCTGCCCCCGCAGCTGGAACTGCACACAGGACAGCAGTGTGGGCAGAGCCTGGGCTCCAGCACAATGGTGACAGTGCCATGCTGCTGGGCCGTGTGTGCAGCAATCTGCCTGCTCCCATTACCACCCCTCCCCTGTCCCAAAGCCAGAGACACATGGAGCCTCCCGAGATGCAATGAGACCAGCAAGGGCAGGGAGGGGGGTCTGGGCATCTGGGGCCCTGTCCGGGACACATGACCCCCATAGCTGCCTGTCCCTAAGACTGACAGGCAGTGGCAGGGGAGGAGGTGCCCAGCCTCCTGCAGACAGAGCAACGTGACTACCCTGCCTCCAGGGTAGGGAGGACAGGGAGGGAGGGAGGGAAGGAAGATGTGGATAACACCCGGAGAAGAGATGAGACCCACCCGAAAGTAGCAGGGCTGCTCCCGGGCAGAGGAAGGCTCTGGCCACATACAGGAGTGCCGTGAGGGCCGAGGGGGAGTGCGCCAGCCCGCCCAGGACCCCAGCTGCTCCCCAGGACTTGCTGCACCCGCTCTCCACACCTCCTCAGAAGCTCCGAGGCTGGGGCCTCTGAGAGAAGCACCGTGTGCAAGGCCAGGTCTGGCTGCTCAGTAGCCCCCCCTTTGACCAGCACAGCCCAGCACCTCACTGATGCCTCCTCCTGGGCCCCTTGGGAGAACAGGAGCTACTGAGCCCCAGGCCCTTGTCACAGACACGGCTGGGCCGGAACTCAGAAGCCCAAGGCCTTGGCAGGGGTCCCTGGCCCTGGCTCAAGGAAGACAGCCCCTGGGAGACACCTAGGCACCCATGGAAATACCCTCTCCCCGGAAGGCCAAAGAGCTGCAGCTCACTGCCCACAGCAGCCCCATGGGCACGGCAGGCCGAGGTGCAGCAGCCGGGGCACCTGCCCTTCACCAGCCTGCTCCCCACACCCTCTTCCTGCCCCGCACAGCAGGGTCTCCAGGCAACACTCGGACTGAAGCAGAGGCCTGTGAGGCTCTGGGGGAGCATCTTCCTATTTCCAGGCTGCTCCCAGAGGTCCATGCCAACCTGGACCTCGTGCTTCCCGCTGGCCTCCCAAGGGCTGCTACGGACTTCTCAGCTCGGGCTCAGTCTTGTCCTTCCCTCAGAGGACACCCCAGCCCCTTGGTGTCCTCAGCTACACAGGAAGCAGAGACTGTGGGCTGGTCCAAGGCCAAAGCCCTGCGACGACTGTCAAATCCTCTGGCCCCATCCTTACTTCCATAGGAACAGCACGCAGAAGGGCTGCCAGCCACCTCCCCTTCAAACAAGACCTCTGAGAAGCCTCACATCTAGACACAGCCTCCTGGCTGAGCTCTGCCCGCTGCCCAGCACAGCAAGAAGCACAGAGCCCGAGGGAAGTCAGAGACAGGTACGGGGGGCTTCCAGGCTCACGGTGAGGAGACACCCTGGGAGCAGGCAGACCGGGAGCTGGAGAGAGCAGGCTCAGCCAACAGACACTCGGGACCAGGACAGCGGGGCAAGTGAAGCCCTGCTGCCACCAACACCCAGGCCCCACTCCATCCGCACCAGCTGCTGTGGCCTTGGCCCCTCACCTCCTACCTCCTGAGCAGCTCTGGGGACCCAGGGCAGGCTGGCGGCGCTAGAGGAGAAAGGTATCAGATAAACCATGGGCAGCAGCAGTCAGAGGCAGAACCAGCAGCTGCGTCAACCAGAGCCAGGGACAGAAGGCAGGACAAGGCGGGCTGTGACGGCCTGCAGGGAGCTGCTCCCCAACTCCCCCCACGGCCAGCACTGTTCTCTGTGAGCCAGGACACCGGCCCCAGACACTCACTCCGGAACACAGGAAGCACAGTCACCCAGGGAACACCGCTGCAGTGGGGCGGAGGCTGGGTCGGGGCAGCCCTTGCTCCCGGAGTTCAGGATGGCTCTCCCAGGCACCTTCACCTTCCCGTTTCCAGGCTGCTCCCGGGGACCACGCCTGCAAGCCTCTCCTCGCTCCTCTCCTCCAAACACACAAACCCTAAACCGTTCCCAGCAGCTCTCCGCTTCCTTCTACCGCACCAGGACTCCGGAGCCACGTCCACCCCCGCCACCCCTGGAATGCCCTTCCTGGTCCTGGCCCTGTCCTGGGACCGAGGGACAGGGCCACAGTGGGTCCAAGTGAGTCCTACACCTGCTCACCCAGCTTCCCAGGCTGATGTGGGGTTTACTGAATACCATAGCCTGCAGGCCCGGAGCCCCAGAGTAGGCAGAAAGGCTCTGTGAGAGTTGCGGGGCCTTAGCCTCGCCTAGTTCTGAGTCGGAGAATTCCCTCTCCGCTCTTCTTCCAGGTTCTCCCCGCACCCCTGTCCAAAGGCATCTGCAGCCACCTGACCCCACATCCTCAGCTGCCCTGGGGCTCAGGTGACAGGGCAAGTCCTCCAGGACTGCTGGGAACCCTGCACTCAGGGTTAGCCAGGACCCACCAGGGGAGACGGAGAAGCCCAGGCCGAGGGGGCCAGGGAGGCTTTGGCAGGAAGGCTGGGAAGGGTGGAGGCGAGCGAGGGGGCCTGGGCAGACATGGGCTTGCTCTGGGTGGTGCAGGGCAGGGCCCCAGGAGGCAGTCAGTCCCCCACCAGAGGAGACAGGGAGAAGGCAGAGGGGAGAATAGAAGCGGGAGTGCCGGGGTCACTGCTCTACTGTGCCCCAAGGCCAGGCTGGCCACTGCCCAGCACAAAGCAGCAGCCCTGATTCACGCAGCAGCTGGAGGCAGTGGAAATGTGGTGCAAGTTGTACAGCAAATCTGGGGCCGATCCCGGCTCAGGAGCCCGCCAGCCCCACCCCTACCTGTCACCACCAGCCTGTGTGCTGCCGCGAGACCCCAGGAGCTCTCTGTCCCCACCACTCCAGCCTATGTCCGTCACACATCCCCACGGTGAGCCCTGTCCTACCTTCCCTCGATGACGGTAATGACATCGTTCATCTGGATGTGCAGCTTGTCGGGCTCCTCAAAGTCCTGCAGTGCCCTCATGTCAGTGGGCTGGGCCTGAGGGCAGAGACCGATTACTGTCTGTCCTGGACCAACTTCAGGTGGCAACCAGCCAGGACACCTTGTGTCAGCATCTGTGGGCAACAAGTACTGCCCACACCTCACCTCCAGCAGGAAGTCCCGCAGGGCCACAAATGCGGGCCTGTCCTCGGGCTTGTGGGCCCAGCACTGCACCATGACGTTGTAGATGTCCTGTGGGCAGTCCTCAGGCCGGGGCAGGCGCTCCCGCTCCTTGTCAATCTTGTGCAGGATCTTGGAGGGCAGCAGCAAGCTCAGTTTGCTCTCATGCCCACCAGGCCCACAGGGGCTCTGCTGACGAGGAGGCCCTACCTCACAGCCTCGGGCCTGGCTCCCAGGCCTAGGGCGGCCTGCCCAAGTGGGGAGTGGCCCTAATCTTCCCTCCCCTGGGGCCCTGGGCGGCCTTTCTCTGCTCGGTCATCTAGGGGCTGTGCAGACAAGGGGTGCAGGCAGTGAGGGGTCACTCAGATGATAGTCAGGGACAGAACTGCCCCCATCCACCCCATGGGAGGCACAGCTCCTCACCTGGCTGCCGTTGAGGCCAATCCAGGGCTCCTGGCCATAGGTAAACATCTCCCACAGTGTGACCCCAAACATCCATGTGTCGCTGGCGTGAGAGAAGGTGCGCGTCTTCAGGCTCTCGGGGGCACACCTGGCAGAGGTGGGAGACAGCGGACAAGCTTGTCCTGCTGCCCGGGTGCAGAACCTGAGGCAGAACATCCTGACCAAAGGGCCTGCACCCTGGTGAACACCCTGCCCCCGGGGCTCCTGTCACATGTAGCTGTGGCTGGGGGTCCTGGTCAGGAAGCTGAGGGAGCCCAGAGGGCTACAGGTCAGGGGGCGGGGGATGAGGTCTCAGGATGTTTTCTGTCTGGTAGGAGAAGAACTTCCAGATCTGGGGCAGATCCTGGGATCTGGGTCACTTCACCAGGAAGATGTGGGCAGGAAATTTTCAGATAAGGGCCTGGGGAAGAACCCAAGTGTGTGGCAATGTCACACTGCCTTTATTCAAGTGCACCCACACTTGTCTGGACCCCCTCCTGGGAGAGGTTGGGAAGGGGGCGCTCCAGGGTGGGCTGAGGTGCTGGGAGAGCAACATGGCCCCTGTGGTAGTGAGTTCAAGACCAGCCTCAGCTACATGGGAAGACCCTGCCTCAAAAACAAAAAATAAACATTTTCTGTGGGACCCTCGTATGCCTTGAAGGGGACAGGACTCAGGGACATCCACTCAAGATCCCTAAGCTTCATTTTCCCATCTGTGAGGTGGGGACAATAACCTGCATTCCCCACAGCACTGTTTTAGTGGCTATATTTTTTTTTAAGTGAGCTTACAATTTACCACCCCAACCAGGAGCCCTAAATACAAAAGTGGGCACTGTTAAGTACTCCAGGATAACAGGCATAACTCAAGACACACAGTCACCTGGACAGAGTGAGTTATTAGTTAGGATCTGTGCATAGCCTGGATTACACGGCAAGCGGAAGTGGACAGATTCTTCCAACCTGAAAGACTGTGCTTCTTTGGGTGCTGCTGGTGCACCAGGGGACCATGATAATCTCTGCACAGGATGAACCCCAGAGGGCATGGGCAGAGGTGGGCATGACCACGGTCGACATGGCCTAGTGCCAGCTCTACCTAGAATGTGCTCCCACCAGTCATGCCTGGCTGTGGTCCTGACACCGAGGGGCTTGTAAAAGCCCTTCCGGAAGCCTTTGACACTTGGCCGAGCAGCACATCCTTTTGGTTCATGGCTTTTATCCCTGGGCCTTTCAGTACCCGCCCCTGGCCTTCCCGGGCAGACGGGGACAGATGGGTAGGTGGCAAGGGCAACCCAGGACCAGGAGGACAACAGATGTATACCAGAGGCCCCTGAAGCTTGAGGCCTGGGTCTGCTTGGACCAGGGTGGGGGCCAGCAGCACCTGCCCCTTACCAGGCAAAGGGCACCTTGCGATGTTCCTGCATGACATAGTGGTCGTCATTCTGGGGCAGGGCTCGCATCAGTCCAAAGTCCCCGATTTTGACCAGGTCACGAGTAGCCAGCAGCAAATTTCGGGCAGCCAGGTCACGGTGAATAAAGCGCTTGGACTCCAGGTAGCCCATGCCCTCGGCCACCTGGACGGCGTAGCGGCTCAGAGTCCCCAGGAGGAAGTGACCCTGGTGCTTCCGCAGCCGGTCCAACAAGGATCCAAGGGGTGCCAACTCTGTTACCTGAGGCCACAGAGATGGCAGGAGGTGAGCAGCTGAGGAGCCAGTGTGGGCTCCTGGTGCCACTGTTGAAGGCTGCCTGGCCACATTTGCTGGGCCTTCCTGACCTGACCTCTGGGGACCTGTGGGAGCCCTACCGCTTCCCAGGCCTCTCCCTGCAAGCAGCATGGGAAACTGGCCCACACAGAAGCAGCCCCAGGAGACTCGGACTAGAAATTCCAAACATGAACTCAAGGGCCAGCCTTCCCACAGTGCAGCTCTGCAAAACGCAGGTGACAGCACTGGCCTGGGCCTGTAAGCCCCTCTGCCCGCCCAGCCCCAGCCCTTCAGAGCCCCAGCTCTCACCATCTTCATGGGTGGCGTAAGCACCACACCATAGAGGCGAATGAGGTTTCGGTGGTCCAGCGAGTGCATGGCGTTGACCTCCCGGATGAAGTCCTCCATGGCCTCGGGCTGGCACAGCACATCAGGCTTCAGGCACTTTACGGCCACACTCACCTGCCAGGGACCATGCGCAGGGTGAGGTACCCCTGGCACTGGTTCTCAGGTCCCAACACGGCCCAAAGATACCCGTCCACTCAGCTCTGCTCAGCGCTGGGGGCCAGTACAGCACCCAGGCTGGAGCTCCGGAGGGGAAGCAGCCGGTGGACCCTGGGGGTTGTCAGCTGGTCCTCCCCTTCCAGTGGAACCATGAGCCAAGTAAGAGACATCAGGTACGACAACAGGACACTGACACTGTGTAAGTCCAAAGCCAAAGACTCTCTGGTGCTACCAGTGGCGTCCCCCGGAAGACGGTGATGCTGAGTGGCAGGGAGGGGCCCGAGGCAGCTTTCCTGGGTGCTGGCAATGCTTTCCTCCTGCCTCAGCCTCCCAGAGTGCTGGGGTCACAGTCATGCTCCACCACATCCGGCTGCCCCTGCCCTTTGTTCCTCGGCCTTCAGTGCAATGGGGACCGCACAGACATGAGGCCACCTGACTGCGCGCCTAATGATCACACTGGCCCACAGGGGGACATGGACTTCCGGAAAGCTACACCCTAAATGTACATCTTAACTGCAGCCAACCAAGCGCCTGAGGTGGGGAAAGTGGGAGCGCTCACTGCTTCCTCCAAATCTGGGTGTGGGCTCCAGGGCGAGCCAGGTTTTCACGTCCACTCCCAGCAGCGTGGGGAGGAGGCTCAGCCATCTTAGGGCTCCCCCTGGCGGCTGCAGAGGGGAAGAGCTCACCGTCTTGCCTGAAGGTGCGTCCCACTCGCCCCTGCGCACCACGCCAAAGGAGCCATCCCCTAGCTTCTCCAGGAGGCGCAGGTCCTTCTCCCCGATGAGGCAGGTGAGGCTCTGCAGGGGCCCCTCACCCGCAGGGGCCCCCGGGGTAGGCGAGGGCTTCCGGAAGGTGCTCGGGGTGTGGTGAGGGGGGAACTCAGTTTCCAGCCGCTTTCCGCTGAACACCTGCTTGGAGGCAGCCAAGGACCAGGTGGAGCCCGGGCCAGCCAGTCACTCAGCCAGCCAGTCCTGCCCTGCTGCCCCCCGCCCCCTGTGGTCCTGGACTCTGTGTAGGACAAGCCCTGCCTTGGTCTGGCTGCTGGAGGCCTGACCCTTCCAGGGTACAGCCCAGCGGGCACCACAGCCTCTGAGAGTAGCTGAAAGACACACAGCCATGGCCCCCACCCAGCTGTGGGGACAGGGGCAGCCCAGGGCCCGCCAGGCCCTGCTCTCAGGTCTGAGCCTCCTGACCCACCCCTCCCTTCCTG